>PVKH010015028.1:0-16099 GCA_004027955.1 Chaetophractus vellerosus | reverse complement strand
TTTGGTTCTTTTGCTTCTCGTGGTTTTGAATTTGTTCCTCTATCTCCTTGAATTTCCTGTAAAATGGACATTAGCACCAAAGGCTTGATTGCATGGAGGTCCAACTTCTGTGAGAAGAATGCTTCCCAGGTGGGGTGCTATAGACATGGTATTATGTTACTTCAGGAGCTACACCAGGCCTTCTTGACCCCCGTAATGAAGTTAAGAAGATCAAAGTGTTCGGGCAGTGGAACCTGGTCCTTAAAACGTTTCCTTTAAGTTTTCATCTGATGGTTTCACCCATTCATCATTTGTTGCTTGAATCTTTCCTTTAGTGACAAAATGGTGATTAAATAAAAAATTCTATAACTTCTCTTACCAACTAACGGTATTTAGTTACCTTGAAGTACAGGGTAGCCAGGGTAGTTACTAAATTCTTTCCTTTTAATTGCCATTTTTCATAGTAATGAGGTAGTGCTATGGGTATTTCCAGTGATATCCAGTGACTTGGGGGGGAGGGGTTGTTAATTTTTATTTATTTCTCTTTCTCCTCTCAATTCTCTTTCTTCGTTTTCTTTAATATTTTTCAATAGATTTTACTCTCAAGCAGTTGTCTTCATTTTTCTTTTTGAGCTTCAAATCATTCCATCTTTGGTCACTGGGAGGTCTTTCATATTGTTTCTCTATCCTTTTGATTTGACTTCATTTATTTTTGAGAACTTCATAGTTGTTTTTTTTTGTTTGTTTGTTTGTTTTTTTGGCCCAGTATGTATCAGACTAATCTTGTGTATTTTCTGCTCCAGTCTGAAAATCAGCCATTTTTTATTAAATGGGGTGTAGTATTTAGAGGCTATGATCTGGGGGTTGATTCTCATTTTACTCTTGGGATTTCATTGAGGCTAGGAATTTTCAGTGGACAAAGTTAGACACTATGTATTTTTGAAAAGAAAAAAAAATATGACTGCACACTACTTCCAAAATAAATTTAACATCACAGGATTCTTACCTGGCTACTTTGATTTTTATACTTGCCTCTGTTCTTACACTCTGAATACATTTCAAAAGGAATGCAGATCAACTCAAAAGTAAATATTACAGACATGCTTAGCTTTTTAAATTACTACTTACTTTTTTCCCCATATTTTAAGGCATTTCAGAAATGTTAAAAACACCATTTTATTCATTTTTCTCTTTGATTTAATCTGCTTTTTATAGTAATTCTCAGAGCTTCTGAAAAAACCTTCCATAATTTAGACAAGCCTAATAAAAAACACATCTTATTATGAAAGAGCATGATAGGGGAGCAGCTGTAGCTTAAGTGGTTAAGTGCTTGCTTCCCATGTACGAGGTCCCTGGTTTGATATCTGGAACCTCCTGAAAATAAACAAATGAAAAACCCATCTCTCATTGGGTAGTGGATGTAGCTCAGTGGTTGAGTGCCTGCTTCTCGTGTACAAGGTCCTGGATTCAATCTCTGGTACCTCTTTGAAAAAAAAAAATTGATAAATACAGAGCTTAATTTTTGTTAATCTAATTCATCTTCTGTATATTCTTAAACTCCTTCCTCTTCTTCAGTGCTTGGACAGCATTAGGATGCTTCTTTTTTGTTATTGTGATCAATTAGAAAGAATTGTTTATTCTCTCTGAAAATTAGAATATTGAGAAGCTATTTCTGAATTTACTGTTTACAGAGGCTAATCATCAAACCTGCCTCCCCCTGCCAGTTACTTCTCAGTTTATTCATTTTGGAAAATCTGGGATCATTTAATGGAAAAAGAGGAATACCAGTGTGACACTGTCTCCTTTATTTCTCATAATTCCCAGATGTAGTCTCAGGTGGTTGTACCCTATTTTACAGCTCTGCTGTGTGCCAATAGTTTGGCCAGGTAATCTAGAGTTAAAAGTGGAAATAAAACTTCCTAAAACCCCCCAGTAATGACTTAAGTGTTCTAAGTAACAGTTGCACTAAAAATTATAACCGTATAATTATAACTTTGTATTTTTTGAGTTCTGTATTTTTTAAACATATAAATAATACATATATCATTTAGGGATTTTCTACCCATTCTTTAAAATGGAATATGTATAGCTTTGTTTGTAATCAGCTTAACCCCCTCTAATCTAATGTACTTCTAACCTTGTTGAGTGAGTATAAAGACTCTAGTATGTTGTAATTTGAAAGGGATTAGACAGATTTTCATTCTTGTATATACTCTTTTAATCTTCACTAATCATTTCTCTATATTTAGGCCATCACTTCTCTGGCATCCTTGGAAAATAACGATTTTTCTGATTACAGAACTTTAAATACTTTACTGAACACTTTTGATAGAAAATATTTCCAAAAAGTATTGTTTCTCCATATTTTTAAAGAATAAAGCTTTCTAAATATGATTTAACCTCTTCGTGATGACTATTTGTCATTTTGAGGATCAGTTATTATATAATGTGCTCTCTAATACAGAGATGTCTTTAGATGAAACACTAAGGCTGCCAGAAGTTAGTTTTCATTATGAATGAAATAAAGGACCAGAAAAGAATTCTTATATATCATGTTAACTGAGCAGTGTTACCAAACAGGTGGGGAGAGGATAGGAAGAACATTTAAAACTTTGACTAGACCAGAGTTCATCATATATTTTAACTTAGCACGTGAATTGATTAACTAAGTCTGAAATATATTTTCCCCCTCTTTAAACAGCTTTAGTGCAGCCGCCATTATCCATGACTCCAGAAACTGTGAAAGATGTTGCTTTTGGTAGCCTTGTTTTACCAGGGGGTTCTGTTGCCAGCAGTCTTGCTACTTCTACTCTGCCAGCTGGAAATGTTTTTAATCCTTCAACTAAACAAGCAGAGCCTGAAGAAAAAGGACCTCATCTTACAGACCACCAGATTTCTTCTGGTGAAAACACCAGATCAGGTAAAAAAAAAAAAAAAAAAAAAAAAAAAAGTCCCCAGAATTACATAACTATGTACCTTAACCATAAGCATAATTTCTCTATGTTGGTTTTTAATTCCAAAGTGCCATGCATTTGTAACCAATTCAATGGGTGAATGTTGAAATATTGGAATTAAAAAGAGAGATCACTATCTCCTAAAATTTCTATTTACCTTTTTTTTTTTTTTGCATTCTCTTCAGTATTGTATAGTTTTTTTTTTTTTTGTGTGTGTGTGTGTGTTTTTTAAGGAGGTACTGGGGATTGAACCTGCGACCTCGACATGTGAAACAGGCACGCAACCACTGAGCTATACCCGCTCCCCTAATATATAGTTTTTGACACCTTTCTGTTAAGGTCCCTGTTTCTGCTTTTGTTTTGGCCTTTGTTGTGTTATTGTCAAAATGAGGTTGCACAAAATCTCTGTACTTACAGGAGTATAAAAATGATCAGGTATTAAGTGTGATTATCTTCCACCACGAAATTCTTCCAGATTTAGTACAACTGTGGCTGGTAGTACTAAGTGGTTTTTGTGAGGTGGCTCAGCACTGTGGTTGGTATATTAACAATTGTACATGCTATAGAAAGGCTTTTGTTAAAGGCAGAGAGTTAGTTCAAACCAGACATTTTTGTTAACTTCTTGTTAACAAAATTCTTTCATATAAGAATTTAGGTAACTGCCTCATGTACGTTTAAATATTTAAATTTTTCTCTACATTGTGCTAAAAATTTTAGCTTTAATTTTTATTTAGTATCTAGTACACTTTGATTCTTAGGGCATAAAAGGAGCTGGTTAACTCTGAGCTATTGGAAATTATAACAATAATATTTAATGCTGTTTCTTTTCATCCGAGAATGATAGTTGTTTTTTGAATATTTACAAGTTTATTCCCTCTCTTTCCACTTTAGTGATCCCAAATGATATTTCAAGTACTGCGATTTTAGGAGGACATCCACCAAATGTGACAAGCAACTCTGGAATTCTGGGAGTCCAAAGACCAAATATATCAAGTAATTCTGAAATTCTTGGAGTTCGGCCAGCTAATGTTTCCAGTAATTCTGGAATTATTGGAGTACAGCCACCAAATATTCTGAGTAACTCTGGAATGGTGGCAGTACAGCCACCAGGTGTGTCGAGTAGTACTGGACTTTTGGGAGTACTGCCCCCAAATCTGCCTAACAATTCCGGACTCATAGGTATACAGCCACCAAATGTTCCAAATACTTCTGGACTTTTGGGAACACAGCCACCAGCTGGGCCTCAAAACTTACCCCCTTTAAATATCTCTAGTCAGAGGATGCCTGCAATGCCCATGTTAGACATCCGTCCAGGACTGATACCACAGACACCTGGACCAAGGTTCCCATTAGTACAGCCTGGAGTTCCACCCCAGCGGGGAATCCCTCCCCCATCAGTACTTGATTCAGCTCTTCATCCACCACCCCGTGGTCCTTTTCCTCCAGGAGATATTTTCGGTCAGCCAGAAAGACCTTTTTTGGCTCCTGGAAGACAAAGTGTAGACAATGTTACTAATCCGGAAAAAAGACTACCACTCGGGAATGAGAACATTCAGCAGGAAGGAGATAGAGATTACCGGTTTCCTCCTGTGGAAACCAGAGAAAGCATTGGTAGACCTCCCCCGCTGGATGTTAGGGATGTGGTTGGGCGGCCTATAGATCCAAGAGAAGGTCCTGGAAGGCCTCCATTAGATGGTAGGGATCACTTTGGAAGACCTCCTGTAGATATGAGAGAGAATCTTGTGAGGCCAGGTATAGATCATCTTGGTCGAAGAGACCACTTTGGCTTTAATGCTGAGAAGCCCTGGGGGCACAGAGGAGATTTTGATGAGAGAGAGCATCGAGTGCTACCTGTCTTTGGTGGTCCAAAAGGCTTACACGACGAAAGAGGTCGATTTCGGTCTGGAAACTATAGGTTCGATCCTAGAAGTGGTCCTTGGAACAGAGGCTTTGGACAAGAAGTCCACAGAGATTTTGATGACCGCAGAAGACCCTGGGAGAGGCAAAGGGATAGGGATGACAGAGATTTTGATTTCTGCAGAGAAATTAATGGCAGTCGTCTTGGACGAGATAGGATTCAGAACACCTGGATCCCCCCTCCTCACGCCCGGGTTTTTGATTATTTTGAAGGGGCCACTTCGCAACGAAAAGGTGATAATGTGCCTCAGGTTAACGGTGAAAATACAGAGAGACATGCTCAACCACCGCCTTTACAAGTACAGAATGATCCTGAACTTTATGATAAACTGACACCTTCAAGTGAGATAAACAAGGAGAAGAGTGACACAGTTGCTGATATAGAAAGTGAACCAGTGGTAGAAAGCACAGAAACTGAGGGGACATAATCATCACTCAGTAGGTAAAAGATACCTTTTGTAAAGTTGTCATCTCTCTGTAATAGATTAATGGCTGACCGGACCATAGTTGTTCACTTTTGTCTGCCAGAATTAAGTTAATCTGATGTTCATGTTCACCTTTCTCTTAAAATAATTGTACAACTGACTTGTATAGACATTGTTCTTAATACGAACATGGTAGGTAAGCATTTTTTTATTTTTCTGATAAATATAAATGTTGCCCCCAGATTCTTTTAACTTCAAGGAAATGAATAACAGCTTGTCAGAGACTTCCTATGGAAGAAAGAGTTTTTTAGATACTACCATTAGGTTGGATATGGTAATAGATATATTTCAGAACAGCAAGCGGTGGTATATCTTATCCATATCTTTAGGCTGCTGCAGAATTTTAAGGTAATAGACAAAGCTGTGATATTTTATGCAAAGACTGGCTCTTAGACATTTGAGGAGCACAATACAGAGATTTTAAAAAGTGATTTTGTAAAATCTACACTATGGTCTCTGTTTCTCCAAAGTAAGTGTTTGTGATTTGTTCCTCATACTGCAGTGAGTAAAAAAGCAAAAAAGAAAACAACATAAATATTAAAATACATTTCAATGTTGGGTGAATTTTGTTTTTAGATGCCAATAAAACTTATTTGTTTGATAACAGTGTTCTAGGAATTGTATTTTTTTAACCTACAAATTCTTAAAACCCTGGATCATTAGCATCTGTTTAGCTGTTGCAAAAGTTTTATATTACTCTTATAACAACAGTGAAGAACCATGTGATCAAAGAAAGCATGTACTTTGATATAAAAATTATGCAGTCTCATTGGTATGTATGTAATACGCATGTATATTTATTGTATAAGTCATATGTAGAGTTTTCTGTTTCTCTGTATGTCTGTCTTTATGCACATACAGAGAAAATAGAAAGTTGAAGTTTAGATAATAAAATATTCTTTAAAACCTGGTAGAAAATTAAGAGAAATTTGGCTAATTAACAAGGCTTATTGTTTTAACTCTTAGCTTTTACAGAGCTAAAATAAGAAATATTGTAAAAAATATATATTGGAGATTTGGCAGTTTTTATTAATATAGTTAAGCATGAAGCCAAATTTCAATTAATTGCTTGCATTGTTTTATTTTACAATGTATTAACTAATGTGTATAGATAGTGTTAGCACTAAAGTACTTACTGGTCAGTTTCCTGACGTGAATTTCTGAAGTGGAGAATTAATTGCACAAAATATACAGTGGTGGTGGTGGTGGTGGTGGAGGAGAAGGAGTATTTAAAAACATTAATTTGTATACTAGGAACAGAGTGTCCAAGCCTGTGTTTTGTAGGCTCTGGGTAGCACTGCTCAGATTAGCCTCCTAGGTAAACTGAGTAGCAGAAAGAGTTGGAGTTGGTTTCTTATTTTTTTGCTTTTGCTTTTAATTTTCATTTACTTGCTGTTTTGTTTCTACATATATATAAAAGCATTGGTGTTTTTCAGTTTCTAATAGAAGGCTTTTGTTTGATTCTATAAAGTCATTTTGCTTCCTGTGCATTTCCAACAGTTCATCATTTGCTCTATTTAAAATTCCTAAACTGCATTTGTCAAGCCTGCAAAAAACTGGTAGAACACACCAGCTCTTTAAAATGGGATTTAATTTGCTTCCTTCTGATGACCTGGAGAACTGTAAGAGCTTTAATGTTCCTGGCCAAAAGTAGAGGGTTTTCTGCCTACATGTACTGACTAAAGATAGTACATCATTAATTTTGTTGTTTGAAAAAGTGAGTGAGAGTAGAAATTTAGTGTTCATCTCTAAAGTAACTCAATTCAATCAGTAATTTGAGTTGGTTTCAGATCTTTTCTTTTGGGTAATAAGAAGAACTATCACATTGGTTCAAAGTTTTAATGTCCAGGAAAAATTAGCCTTGTTCTTAAGGAAATTATGCTGGCTGGAATTTCTCTCATTTACTTTCATTGCATTTATCATTATTTAAAATTGTGAACATTCATTTGAGTTAAGTAGCAATTAAAATGTGAGACTTTTTAGTGATTTTTAAAAATCCCCAGCTTTTTATCACTATTGGGCTTTCCTGTGCAAACTTGAAAGCACAGTATGTTTAGATGTTGCACAGGTTTGAATTCCTAGTGGTAAAAATTACCTAATCCAGTTTTCAGGACTGTATTTAGAAACCCATCTTGGAAACAAGTAAAGACGCTCCTTTAAAAGAGTGGAAAAAATTAGTGTGCTTATCCATAATTTGTCCCCTTTTTTGTATAATTTGTAAGTGAAAGGAAATTATTCATCCTTGTACTGAATTTCCCAAACTGATATTTGCATTCACTATTTTATTTTTTAATGATGGAACGGAGAAAAGTTAATTATCCGACCTTGATGAGTTTGACATAGGATATATTACACAATTGATACTTTTGATCACACTTCTGTCTCCGCAAGGAGTAACCTAATGACTTAAAATGATTCAAAGTGCAGCAGGCAGTAGTTACATTAGACACCATATTACATAGTATTTTAATTTGTGACATTTGTTAGAGAGGGTGATTTGACTTTCTGCGGTGTGTCTTAGTAGCCTGAATAATTAATTTTGAAATGTTTTTTTCTTTGCCTAAACATTTCATTTAACAATGACATCTGTTCTTAGCATAGATGCATACACTGTGGTTTGATCTTTTTTATTGTATATAGAAGCTTATATTACAGCAAAGTAGTCTTTAGCTACATCATAATATAGCTACATAGAATGCTTCTTTATTCTAATTTTATTTCAATATATAATGTGGACAAATACTTTGAAAGATATGTAATGGAAAGTAGAAGTAGTATAAAAAAATTTTATTCAGAACTCTCGAAATGACATCATATAATATTTAATTGGTAAAATCTGTTCATTATTTCACTTATTACACACTTCTTAGGGAATTTCTTTTGTGCTGGGGATCTAATTGCTTCATTAAATGTATTTGCCATTTTTCACTCCAACGAAAGATTATAGCTCATGGAACCACACAATTAGGGTTGTTTTAGGGGGTAGGGACAGTTTTGTTACACTTAAGCAGTTACCTCTTTTAATTTGAAAAATCATTAAAAAAAATAAATACCATATTTCATTGCTTCAGACATGCAATAGATTGTAAGAAGCACCATTTAGAAATAGAAAATGCTTCCAATATGAGATGCCAATGATTGTAAGAAAGATCTCGAATTCAGAGATGTGTAAAAATGTAAAAAGTATTGTAGAATCAAAGAAATACGGTATTTATTATTGAAATTGACTTCAGGTCAACAAGAATGTTTGAATTTTTACTGTTAATCAATGAGATTGTATTCAGTATAAACTTCCTTTCCAGGTAAACTTTTATATATCTATATTCCCATATTCATTAAGTGGTTTTGAGAACACTTTGATGGTTTTCTCACAGAATATATTTTAGATGGGCACAGTTTTAATGAACAAGACAATTTAATATTCAATTAAAAATAATTTTCTTACACCTTTTGTGCCTTCATCATTACTACTTGATTGGGTGCTATACTAATGAAATGTCTTAATGGCTTTTAACTCTTTCAAAGAAACAAGATACTAATATTTTTCTCTTTAAAAATAAATATTATTTTACTTGCTCCCCCTTTCTAAATTATGTATTTTTATTTTCATATTTTTAAGATAGGTAAAATAACAGTAAATCATTGTAAGTAATCATAAATACTCAGTGTTAGACTACTGCAGTGTGACAAAGAATTATAAATATTAACATAATTGTTCATGCTATGATTTTTTAAAACTATAACTTATGTTGCAGGCGCTAAAATTTTGTTTTCCACTTCTGATGAAAAAAATAACACACATTATTACATTTTTAAATGGAAAGTTTAAAATAAGATACCTTAATCCAGTAATACTTTTTAAAATTAACAACCCCAGATTGATTTGAGAATGGTGAGATACCTTAAATAGGGGCACAATCTTGAAAGCGATTTGAAATATTCTTTTTTTTTTTTTTTAAGATTTATTTATTTTATTACATATCTCCCCTCCCACCCCCGCAGCGGCGATGCGCCGAGACTTGTCACTGCGCAGGCGCGGCTTTCCCCGCTTGTGGGCGGCTTCTGCTTCCATTCACGGCCGGCTCTCAGTTCACGGGTGGCTGGCTGCGCTCCATTCACGGGCAACCTGCCCTGCCCATGGCGGCTTTTGCCCTGACCGTGGCAGTTTTTTGCCCTGCCCACGGCGGCTCTGGCCCGCCCATGGCGGCTTGCCATTCTCAAGGCGGTCTGCCCGCTAGGAGAGGTCTCCGGGAACCAAACCCGGGGCCTCCCATGTGGTATGCCAGCGCCCTATCCATTGGGCTATCCAGCCGGCCCCTGAAATATTCTTATCTGTGGTTTTTAACCAGAAAATGTATAACAGAATCGCCCGTGAAGTGCTCCAAATATTTGGGGCTAGAGATCATTGCCACAGACTTACTCGTGGAGAATCTCTTGGGGTAATACGCATATAAATCCCTTTGGGTGTATATGGTTTTTAATATCCCCACATACCACCACTTGAGACATATTCAAATATTTGTATATTTAATATGCAAATATACCACACTTGAGATTCTTAAAAGTGATAGAAATTTAAAATTATTTTAGTGATATAAAATTATTTTAGTGTTTTAACAAAGTATACCTTTAATTTTGGCAGGTGTTGGAGGAAAATAAAAAGTAGAGAGAAGTCCATTATCACAGATGATTTAAACTCAAGCATATTAACCTGCGTAAGGATTATAATAGCAAGAAGGGGATGGATAGGAAGCATAGGAGATGGTTTTGCCAGAAGTAGTTCTGACTCAAGTGAAAATGTTAATATACCTCAAAGAAAAATCGACTTGATATCGTGTAATTAAATGTTTCGATTATAGAAAGAATCTCAGGGACAGAATTGCAGAGTTAAATTTATCAGGTGCTCGAAGTGATGTGTTAGTAGGACTCCTTAGATGTGGCTGCACATGAGAAACGCATGCAGATAAGTGCTTTATTCTGGCCTGGGCTTTGCTTAGACGTTTTCCTTCCCCTCCACTTAGTTTTTCAACAGACTGTTTTCATCCAGTAGGTACACTTAGAATTACTCTGCCTTGCTGTTCTAATGGCTATTCAAGATACAGAACAAGCATTTTAAGTTATTTGTAAAACATGCAGTAAATCAAGACATAGAATTGTGCTAGTGAGGCAACTTCTTACTGTATGGGAGGTGTTAGCCGCCTCAGGTGGTCAGGTGAACTGTAGTCAGGGACACGGTGAGAGTGCTCACGTGCTGGGATCAGGAGAACTAACCTTGGGACTTGGAGCCATGTGTCCCGCCTGCCTCTTAACGACCCTGTTATCCTGGAGAGCCATGACAGACTTGCACACTTGCCTGCTCTGTCTTGTGTGCCTCCTCCTCTCCACTGGCAGCTACCACTACTTTGTTTTTCTGCCCATCTTAGAATTAACCTCCTAATGCTTCTCGTCATAGCACTCCAGGCTCTTTTTTTTTTTCCCCATAGATTATCCTTGGTATGTTTTTTCCATACAACCCCTATTATTAACACCGTGTATTAGGATTGTACATTTGTTATAGTTCTTGAGAGATCACTCTCATATTTGTACTGTTAACCACAGTCCATCATCTACCACGTGGTTCACTGTTACATAGTCCCATGCCTGGTACAGTTGGTCCAAAGTGTACACTCAGTGGCTCTCAGTTTCATCACAGAGTTGTGCAGTCATCACTTCAGTAAATTTTTTAACGTTTTCCAAAAGAAAAACCCGCATGACCCCCTATTGACCCTTAGTGTTGATACAGTACCTTCTTTGACACTGATGCAAGAACACTACAATATTGCTGTTAACTATAGTCCATAAGCTACGTTGATTGTATTTCCCCGTGCATCTCCATATGCTTACCACCTTGTGACAGTGACGTGCATTTGTTCCTGCTTGTAGAAGAACATTCTTGTATTTACACTAGTAACCATAATCCTCATTCACCTCCAGGTTCACTATGCTATACAACTCCTAGATTATTCCCTAGCTTTCTTTCAGTTGACATTTACGTTCCTAGACTACCCCTTTCCCAGGCTCCTTTTTGAGCCTTGATTTCAGACAGGGACTACCAGATGATTTTGTTGTTTGCATTGAAAGCAGTTGCAGCCCTCTTGACTAAGTGATTTCTAAAGGTTTTTTTTTTCCCAGCCTTACATATCCTGCATCTTTGAAGTAAGTGTTCTGTTCTGAACGAAACCAGTTGAAGAAAAGAAACAGGACAAACAGAGGGGAAAATTAACAATATTGGAACACTTTTTGAAGAGCACAGATTTTGCCTTTGTGTTTCCAGTACTGGCTTTTAACAGTTGCTAGATGGACCCCCATGAAGCATCATTTCTTAATAGCTCATCTGCAGTTACTTTTTATTATTATTGATGGTGATATTAGATAATAGTAAATGGACTTGGACCATGTGACAGGAACAGGGATAATTGTATTACCGGCATAATACAGTTTAATCCTCATGACACTCCTGTGAGGTTGGTATTGTTTTTAGTATCTGTTATACTAAATAGATACCTAAGTCCCAGATGTAACTTCCCAGGGTCTCATAACTTGGAAATATTTGAGCAAAGGGCAAACCTTGACTGGTCAGATTTTAAAAATGAGTGCTTGCCACCTAATAAAGTGCCTGACATATTTAGCAGAGGCTCGCCAACTACCAGTTTCTTTGAAATTGCGAATGTGTGTTGAAAAAACAAACTTGAACAACAGCCCACCCAGGCTTTTTGTCTTGGAGTTAAGCAGGAAACTGAAGCCATGTTTTTCTTGTTACAAGTAAATATAGGTGCTTTCTTCTTTACCTATAGCTAAACCATCATTTCAACTTTATTTTCCTATATCCTAATTTCAGAACTTTTTGTTCCTTAAGGGTATACCATTGGCACAGTGTTTTTAATTTTCTCAATAACTTGCATTGCTATTAAATAAGGTCTTTTTTTTTGGAAACACCTTTCCTACAAATTAAACACAATTCAAAACGCTTTTATCCTTTAGAATGAATGTGAATGCTTTAATACACGTAAAGCAGAACCAGTGATTTCTTGCAAATTTACATTTTAGGATGTGATTTTGGCAGCACCACTCTAATATTTGGCATATATAACCAAAACTTTGTCCTCAGTTTTCTTGTCCATAAAATGAGTATGTCCTGTTTTTGGAATATTCTGTAGCTTGAATTAAGTGAAATATGTACAGTGTCTTTGTACATAGTAAGCATTTAGTGTTACCTGTTTAATCATACCTGAATCCAGACTGAAGAGTTTAAGGGCTAGACTTTGTGCTTGGTGATAATAATTTGCAGTTATTTTACTTTATTAGAGTATATAACCTGATTGTCGGTTTTCTTTCTCTTTAAGTCTTCTATTCAAACCACTGCACTCGGATTTATAACAGGTTTCATCCATGCATGTCAAGGTGCTAGTCTTTGATAGCAGTTTTAGTTTCCAAGGCTGCGTAAAGCAAATACCATTAAATGGGTTGGCTTAAGCAATGGGAATTTATCTGCTTACGGTTAGAGTTCAGGAAAATGTCCAAATTAAGGCGATGCTTTCTTTCCGAAGACCGGCTGCCGGCGATCCTTGGCTCCTCTGCTACGTGGCAAAGCACATGGCGCATCTGCTGGTCTCTCTCTTCTCTTCTAGGTTTTGTTGCTTTCAGGTTCTTGCTCTGTGGCTTTCTCTCTCTCTCTCTCTTCATTCTGTTTTGTAAAGGACTCCACTAAACGGATTAAGACCGATCTTGAATGAGGTGGGTCACACCATAACTGAAGTAGCCTCATCAAAAGGTCCTGCTTACAATGGGTTTACACCCACGGAAATGGATTAGCTTTAAGAACATGTTTTTCTGGGGAACATATAGTTTCAAACCACAACAATAACCTTTTCCAGAGTCCTTGGAAATATGGCTCCAAACATGGTGGCCGTGTTGTTGCCTAGTCAGGACCACATGCTTACCAAGGTTGTGAAGTACACCTCCATATCGACAGTCTTGGCAAGTGATGGTTATTTTGCCTATGCTTGTATTACATGAAATAAAGTGTTCTTGCATTTGAACAAGCATTTTTTAATAACAAGAGTCGTGTGTTTATTACTGAATATTAGTTGAGTGCATTTGTAAAATCAGAAGATTTTAAAAATAAAACAATCTTTGAAAGTATAAAGGATTATAACTGCGCAAGTGGGTAGGCTTGCTGCCTGAAGTGCATAGAAGTCATTACTGTGACACCAAGATTTCGAGAAAAGAGTTTTTATTACTTAGCAGCCAAATAAGGCGACAGAAGCAGCCGCTCAGCTGTGTCGCCCTGAGCTCACCGAGGTTAGGGATAGTTAGGTGATTATGGAGGTGTTTGGATGGGGTGAGATGACACGGGCCCGGAGGCTGGGTTAAGGGGGGCATGCGTAGTTGCAATCACGCGTTTTCATACATTGCGTGGTCAAAAATGGCAGCTTAGCGTGTTACGTGGGCATGATTTTTTACTATTATAACTAAGTATAGGTAACTTTAGGTCAGGGTTTTGTTGCTTTAGCATTGATATAGTACACATGCGTGGGTGAGGGTGGCTAAAATGTAGGGATGGGGAGCTAAAATGTTTCTATTTTGTCTGGTTAGAACCAACCGATCTGGTGGGGAGAGAAACAGGAACTAAGCTTTTAGTGAAGCAGGTTACTTATTAATAGTCATCAGTGAGGGTACTAAGAAAAACCGGAATTGAGTTTTTGCAAATAAGTACAGCAAGGATAAGGAGGGGGCTGTGGAAATAGACTTGCTTAGGGCCGGTTTCAGGATAACTACTGTTTAAGAATCGATCTTCTGTGGTGATAAATTACTTTGATCCCTTTACTTAGCAGAGGGTAGCATTGATTAGCTAAGATGGTTCTGGAGAACGTCCCATCACATATCACTGAGGTCATACCCCGGGTTAGGATTTGGAGGTGTCCTTGCTCACCTGAAGTGGCAAAATCATTAAGGACACCATCCAGAACCATCTTTCTTAGAAAGTCTCTCTGATGGTATTTTAATCGCAGCCCTCTGTTTTAAGCATATATTGCTTTATCAGTTGTTAGCCACATAGCCTGTGACCACAGATGGAAATGCATTCTCATTACAGGAAGAGAAGGTCTGGGTGTGGCGAGATTAAGTTTTGTTTTGTTTTTTAAAAACAATTTATTGAAGTATATCATTCATACGTGAACATACATAAACTATAACTGTTCAGTAAACATTGTGAACTTACAAAACAAACATGCATAACACCATACCAGGCTCCCACACATCAACCCCCCCTCACCGCCCCAAACACCCTACATTGTTTGTTGTGAAACATTTGTTAACGAATCAAGAAAGCATCGTCAAAGTATTACTACTAACTATAGTCCATATCTTCCTCCCCTATACATTTTTTTAAGGATTTATTTATTTACTTTCATCCATTTTTACCACCACCCCCACTCGTTTTTGCTGTTTCTGTGTCCATTCACTGGGCAACTCTCTTGTCTGTTTCCTGCCCTCTCTTCTCATCCTTCTCCTGGCTTCACTGGGATTCGATCCTAGGAATCTTCGATGTGGGAGAGAGGCGTCCTACCACTTGTGCCACCTTAGTTTCTGATTTTTTGGTGTGTCATGTCTTGGCTCTCCCTTGTGTCACTCACCTGTTATGTCATTGTCTTGCTGTGTGGCTTCTATATTTTTCTTTTCATTTTTACTGGGAGGTCCCGGGAATAGAACCCAGGTCCCTCCATATGGAAGACGGTTGCCCAACCACCCAAGCCACATCCATCCCCCTGCTGTATCTCTTAAGGTTGACCAAAGATACCCAGAGTTACAGTCTTTTCCCATACAGGATGGTCATATAATAAATCAGGCCTAGTTTATCACCGGCATTCTAAAAACCAGACCTAGGGAGAAAAACTAGGTCTGGGGACACGTGCATGGTTTCTAATATAGTGAATGTTTAGCCTACCCTGATTATCACAAAATCAGGACAGCGAGAATATTCACATGAGACTAACTTTTAATGTCCGTGTGGCAGGCATTCTACATAATTTGTTACTCTTCAGAAATAACACTCTTCAGTAGGCCTTGTTATCTCTTCTTTACAAATGAGGCAATTGCAAAGAGTGTTGTCCATGGTCATACTGCTTTTGTCTTGCATAGGTATTTGAACCCAGGTTTTGCTGATTTCCACACCGTGCTTCACTCTAAACGGGTTCTTAACATTTTGTGATCCACGAACCCTTTGCCAGTCAGGTGAAAGCCACAGACCCCTTCTAAGAATGTAGCGGCAGGTAGTTTTATGGCCCTTGAGCAGCAGAGGGTCTAACAGCCACCATAATTCCGAAGTATGGATGCGCATAAACGATTTTTTGAGATATACAACAACTGTAATGTGATATGAAATGAATACTACTGTGATTTATTGCATATATTCATAAGTGAAGGAAATGCCAGATTTCAGCTAGAGGTCAGAGAAAATAAAGATAAGTTAATTTTTTTTTTCCAATTCAAGCTCACAGACCCCCTGAAATCTTTCCACGGACCCCCATGGGTCCCCTGGTTAAGAGCCCCTGGTCTAAAAGATGCTCTTTTAGAGAGGTAGAATAGTATATGGTCTGTGACTAAATTCTTTAAGATTTAGGTAAATTGACCTTGATCATCTTTTAAAAGTACACACATACCTATCTCTTAGTACAGTTTAGAGTAATAAAACACATCTTTTAAAAAATAGTTATTGGCTTTTTT
>PVKH010015027.1:0-16257 GCA_004027955.1 Chaetophractus vellerosus | reverse complement strand
GGAATTTTTTTTTTTTTTTAAAGATTTATTTATTTTATTACATATCTCCCCTTCCCCCCGCTGCGGCGACGCGCCGAGAGTGGTCACTGCGCAGGCGCGGCTTTCCCCGCTTGTGGGCGGTCTCTGCGTCCATTCACGGCCGGCGCTTGCTTCAGTTCGCGGGTGGCTGGCTGCGCTCCATCCATGGGCGACCTGCCCTGCCCGTGGCGGCTCTTGCCCTGTCCATGGCAGCTTCTTGCCCTGCCCACGGTGGCTCCGGCCCGCCCATGGCAGCTTGCCATTCTCAAGGCGGTCTGCCCGCTAGGAGAGGTCCCCGGGAATCGAACCCGGGGCCTCCCATGTGGTATGCCGGCACCCTATCCACTGGGCTATCGAGCCGGTCCCAGTTTCTGTTTTCTTTGTGCCCAACAATTCAGTTCTCAGCTTATCTCTCTCATCTAGCATTTTACTATAAGTTGTAAGGAGAAACCAGGCTCTATTCTCCAAGTGTACTTTGGAAAGTGAAATGTCTGACCTCATCAGTTTCAAATCTGCCTTCCATATAACATCAGGAGTCAGTCTTGCTAAGTCTCTGCAACTTTAAAACATGGATCACCTTTCCTCCAGTTTCCAATAATAATTTCATCATTTCCTTCTAAGGCCTTATCAAAAATAACTTTAGGCACCATATTCCAACAGTCTCTTCAGAGCAATCTAGGCCTTTTTCATCAGGCAACTCACAATTCCTCTCCAAAATACCCCTTACCCATTTATAAAACCATTCCAGCATTTTTTGGTAATTGCAACAGACTGTACTGCACTCTGCCGGTACCAAATTCAATATGAGTCTGCCAAAGGGGTGCTGACATAAAGTATCAGAAATCCGCTGGATTTTATTAAGGGTATTTATTTGGTATAAAAGCTTATAGTTACAAGGTCCTAAAGAATCCAACTCAAGGTTGCTTTCTCACCAAAGTCAGTTGCCACGTGTTGAAGCAAGATGGTTGCTTATCTCTGCAAGGGTTCAGCCTTTCCCCTTGGACTTCTTCTCTTTCAGCTGCAGGCTGGCATAGGGCTTGTCTCTCAGGGCTTCCTCTCTCTCCTGGCATAGGGCTCATTTCTTTCTGGGCTTTCAGTCTCGGCTCTCTTCCCAAGGTCAGCTATAAGCTATCAGGAAAATAGCTCATCTCTCCCAGGGGCCTTAGCTGTTTGAGTCTTCTCCTTTCTGTCACAAGGCAGGATCAAAATGACAAAGTTCTCTCTCTTCCCATGTGTCTTCTTGAGTGAGTGTCTGTTTATATCATCCCACCAAGGGGTCAGGGACTCAACCTGAGTCACACCTTACTGACATGGTTGAATCAAATCCCTAATCTTAATAGGTAATTTAATCAATGACATCTCAGCTGAATCTAATGCAATTAAAAGATATCACACCCATAGGAATCGTTTACAGACATAATATTTTTCTTTTGGGGATTCATAAACATAATTTCATCTTCTTTGTGTGAAAGGAGAAGTAGCCTGAAGCTAGAATATATACAGCTTAATGCAATAGTGAGTGGATTGGCTGGTTGGTTAGAAAGAAAGAATATTGTAAGATTGGGGACAAGGAAATTTGAGGTAGAGACATATGGATAGGCATATGCGAGAGAGCAAAAAATGTGAAGATATTTGTATCACATGTTAATACCTACCAGAGAGCGCAAACATGAAAGAGGACCTATAAGTAAATAGATGACTCAGAAAGTTGACATCAGCCAGCCTTGGTCAACAACCACCTCAGAGCTGAATAATGGGCATATGAATGAAATGGGCATAGGGGGAGAGATGGAAGCTATACATTGTCTCAACATCGTGGATTCCCATTTAACAAGGCTAATTTAACTACTGCTGCCACCAAATATGCAAAATACCAGCAACAGAAACCAACTTTGAGCCCCCAATATGACACCATTTTTTGAGAAGGCTAACCAGATATGGTGGCAAGGTGACTACACTGGGCCCCTTTTATTCTGGAAGGGCTAAACGTTTATTCTAATAGGAGTAGACATATACTTTGGGAATGGCTTACTTTTCCTGCACTCAGGTTCTCAACCAGCACCACTATCCGAGAGCTTACGAAGTGTCTCAACTACCATCATTAGGCACCCAAAAACACAGTGTCAGACTTTGGGACCCACCATAAAGCAAATAAGGTATGGAAGTGGTCCCATGACTATGGAATCCAATAGATATATCATATACCACCAAGTAGCTTCCAGACTGATAGAGCATTGGAATGGTCTGCCAAGGTACAGTTAAAGTGCTAGCTAGGAGTTGATACTTTATAAGGATGGTATGTCATCCTACAATGAAGAATGAACATTGAGTCACAGACATTTATATGTGTGTTTCTAGCAGGAAGAGTTCATGGGTCTTGGAACCAAAAGGCAGAAGCAAAATTGACCCCATTTACTATGACCCCCATTGTCCCTCTGCGCTTCTCAGAGCCCACAAAATGTGAGCTCTGCAGAGTTGGAGGTCCTGGTCCCTAAAGAGGACACACTTTCACCAGGTAACACAGTAAGAGTACCACTGAATTACAATTATGGCTATCCCCTGGGCACTTCAATCTCCTTGTGTCCAGGGACTAGGACGCAAGGAAATGAATCACCATCTTGGCACAATTAATTCATCCTGATGAACAGGAAGAGGGGCAAGACTGATATAATTTGCCATCCTAAAACTAGCTTCAGTACCAGGGGCTATAATTTGTACCACTAACGCCTCCTCCAAGTTTCCCGCAGGAAGAGAATCCACCAGAATTCCAGAACAGCATCTCCCTGAAAGGATATGAAGAAGTATACCCAAGTGGCAGGAGGAGAGCACCAAAACTGGCCACCCACAACCTCCTTTAAGGAAGAACTTGCTGCTCAAGCTGTCAGCAGCTTCAAGATATGCCTCAGCCTCGAGGGCCTTCTTGACCAAAGGCACAATCTTCCCAGAAGGCCCATACACAAAGACTTCTTAAGGTAGTACAAAAGACCAGGCATTTCAGCCCAGCATGGGATCACTCTGATGGATCATAAACGATTCAGAGCTTCCTATAGGACTGGCTTAGACTTAGGCCTGCTTTTTTACCCTTCTTTCCACAAGTGTTGATTCCCTAACAAATACTCTGTAGCAAAAAGGCCATCTCAGTAGTGTGTTTCTGTAAAATTCAATTTGTCCCTGCAGTTGTTCTCTAACGTTCCCTCAATCCACTAGAGGGCCATGGTATTACAGCAAAGCATCAATGAGGCCGTCTAAGAACTAAATGCTAAGAGAGGGCTAAATACATGAAAGTGCAGCACAACTACTATACTTGTGGGACTGTAAAAACAATTCTCATTCTTGAAATGATTGAAAATCACTAAGATAGAATATGTCTGAATTAATGAACAAAGGCAGAGTGGATTTTTTTTTTTGAACCAAAGCCTGAGGTTTTGGAAAAACATGGGGAATTTTTACCTGTATGCAATGTTCCCTTATGTTTGAAGAACACAAAATATAACTGCAAACCTAGTATCGTGGCTTCTATGGTACACACCTAAATCTAATATCACTGAGTGTGACCATTACCACCCTTGGGATAAAAAGAATGTTTTATCCTGTCTTACTGATCATTGCATACATATTATTTCTGGGGACTGGTTCCCAGGTCCAAAGGAAACAGTGTTTGAATGTATCCCAAATCCAACCAGAGGGAGTCTTTCTGAGATAGCTTCTGGACTGAGCTACTCATCCAATTCCCCTTTCTACTAAGTGACAAATATTTTCCTGATGATTGGCCAAGTATGCAAGTTTTCCAAGCTCACCAATGACTGAGAACATTTTGGAAGCAAAAACTATAGCTTATTTTAATTTGTTTTACCTAATATTTTATTTACTTTACAAAAAAATGCTTTAACCCTACTTCTCTTTCATTAAGGGAGGTGTGCTTATAATATGTACTTAAGCAATTTTACTATAACAATGTCTAGTGCCTAAGTAGTTCAAATAAACCAAATGAGGAAATGATATAGCACAGAGATTATGCTAAATTCTAACTGTTCCTGAACTATGAGATACATAGTCCTCTAAAATGTTTCTCTGGAATAAGTAAATAAAAATAATAATTACCTGTGCAATCTGCTGAAACTAAAAATGTATCTAGTTAGCCTTATTAATTTAAGGCTTTAAAAAATTGCAGATAAACTGAAAACACTGGTGACTAGCAGAAGACAATTATATAGAAACCTTGCATTTGTTAATGCTTTTAAAAGTATAGAGTTCCAAAAAAACTCATTCGCTCATTTATTTAGTCAACAGATAATATTTTAGCAATGCTTGGCTTATATTATGTGCTCAACAATGTAGACTATTTTATATAGTCAGTTAAATTTAGAATATACGCAAGTAATTCATTATTTTAGGGGCTCCTAATTAGACAATATTCTATGGTGGAGTCACAATTCTTTTACTTCAGGGACTTAACCTATGGATTCATAGGTTTCCTGAAAGATATAACTGAGTGGTCTGCTCAGTATCCAAAGAGGGATTTCAGCCTCTGACATTTCTCTAACAACTACTTAACTCTTCTTCCCTTGGATCTAACATGTAGTGGTGAAATGAAAAATTGAAAATGAGGCTTTGCCTAAGGAAGGTCTGGCAACAATCAAGAGAATATGACTGAATGTCTACACAGATGCTTTTGCTCACACTTTTGTTATAGTTAGCTTGAAAATTTAAGAAAGGCAGCTGGTGCTATCCTCCCTACACTAAACTTGCTAAACTCTGTTATCACATATTCTGCCCACATGAATAAGTTTCTTGGTAATAAATCAAGGATGATGATGTGAATATTAGCATTGGGTTACCACCTATCTTGGCTGAGCTTTCCAGGTTTTTATTAACTAAAAAAAATAATTATTTGGATGATAGGAAAGAGGTATTTTCCTGCTATGACACATGAGTTACAAAACATTTGATTTGCAAGCTTTTCATAAGACTCGAATAACTGACAGGATCATTCACAGAAGACAGTATATGATTATAAAGGCAGAGCATTTTTTCATATATAAAGTGTTAAATTACTTCAGTAGTTCAGTATTTCTTTCATACAGACCTACAGGTAATGAGATTTTTGTGGATTCTATCCACAGATAGAATTAGAGTCAGAAAATCTGATATATTTTACCTCCCACCAGGAATTACTCTTAACCCTGTGACAGAAACACTGTACCTGAAAATGATGAAAATATCAGCATAGTGATGGTGGATTACTATTCCAAAAAGTTGAGTTCCAGCTTAGATCTTTAATTGTGAAGCAAATCACTGAACAGTTCGGGTATTATCTTCCTAATTCTAAAACAACAAAGAGGTTGGACTAGATAATCCCTTTCATACTTTCCAGCTTTAAAATTCTATGATTTTGGGGCCGGCTGTATAGCCCAGTTGGTAGGGTTCCGGTTTACCACATGGGAGGCCCCAGGTTCGGTCCTCGGGCCTCCTCGAACGGGCTGACCACCTCGAGAAGTCAAGCCAACGTGGGTGGGCAAAAAGTCAAGCCCCTGAGGGCAAAGGCAAGCCCCCGCGAGCAAGGGCAAGCCCCCACGAGCAGGCAGGCCGCCGCGCAGGTGAGCTGACTCGGCAGGTCGCCCCAGCAGGGGGAGACAAGCAGACACAGAGGAACGCAGAGAAAAATGAACATAGCATGAACAATCAAAAAGGGGGGGGGGGGATGTATAATAAATAAAAATAAATCTTTAAAAAAATTCTATGATTTTGTGGATGTAAATATCAATTGAAAGGAAACTTATGTAATCTAAGTATTTTTTTAATTAAAAAAATTTATTAAAAAAAAGAAAGGAAACAGAGAATAACCTAGGGAATGTATAACATAGTGATTGATTTGGATTGTGAATGAAGACTGTGGGTAATAGCATAAATATAAGAATGTTCTTCTTTTACAAAGTGCTAAGAATATGTTGATACACAGGAAAATTACAACTATTGTAACTTATGGATGATAGTTAACAGTAATACTGTAATATTTTACAGCAATGGCAAGAAAACATTATTTCAATTCTAAGGAACAAAAATAGGGAGGGACAAGGGGGTATGGGATTTTTCCTTTCGGAGTAATGAAAACATTCTAAAATTGAGGTGATGACAGCACAACTGTGATGAAAATGAGAGTCACTGAGTGTATACTTTGAATGGATTGTACAAAGCATGGAACTCTATAACATAGGGAATCTAGTGGTGGAAGATGGACTGTGGTTAATAGGACAAATATGAGAATGTTATCCCATGAATAATAATAAATATGCAATACTAACATAGGGTGATAATAATCGGGTAGGTTGGGAGAAAATACACCAAATATAAGATATGGGCTATAGTCAGTAATGTTTTGATGATGCTCTTTTGTAGTTTATAACATGTTTCACAAGAATGCAAGGTGTTGGTGGTGGGGTGAAGTATGGCAGTCTTGTATGATGATATGCATGTTTGTTTTGTAAATTCACAACTTTTACTACATACTTATTGTTTATGTATGTTCATGTATAAATTATATACTTCAATAAAATTTTTGTTTTAAAAAATTCTATGATTTTAACCATAAGAGAGATGAAAAGTCTTAGTGGCAATGCTTCAAAATGTGTTCATCAATTGCAATGACTGTACCATACAAATGAAGGATGTTGTTAATGGCAGCAAATGTGGGCAGTGTGGGGAGCAGGGCATATGGGAATCCCCTATATTTTTTATGTAACATTTATGTAATCTAAATATCTTTTTTAAAAAAATAAAAATTTTTTAAAAAGGCAGATGAAAAGCACAAAGGTATTTAAAGGGCATTTATTACCTTTTGAATAAGTGAGAAAGAGAACTGTAACCTCTTTTTAAATTGGAATGCTTTTATTTCAGAGTAAGGAAGGGTTTCCAAATTCTGGATCTTCAATATTGCTCAGAAACTATTTACTGGCACTATATTTGGGAAGCACAGTTTGTGATCTCTCATACAGGCTACTTGATTGTTTTCTTTTAATCCTATTGTTTAGGATTAAAACAAAACAAACAAAACAATTTGTAAACTTGTGTGAGCTCTTTGAGAGTAGGGTCTGTGTTTTGTTCATCTCTATGTTCATTTTATGGCCTAGCACTATATGTGACATATGGTAGGTGCTTAAATATTTGTGGAATGAATGAATAATGTAAATTGAATGCTGGATTCTATAACTAAACAATTAAAATTGTGAAAGTTCCCACAAGTTCACTCTTATATAGAAATGTAGTGATATTTTTTGTTTGGTTTAAATTATTAAAAAAACAAGGAAGGAAAAATAGAGATCGGTGAGAAAGAGAGGAGGATATCCTCAAGAAACTGTTTTTATTTTCTCTCATTAGGCTATGGCAAATCATTCTGAAGTCTCTACCAGCTATTTGGACTACAGGTCTTTACAACACAACTCGGTTAACATATATGGCACTTTTAGGGTTCCAGTGTAGGACAGTATCTTTAAGATGCAGCAAAATAACCTGGAAAGAAAAAATGAAACCAGATTGGGCCACATTTTTTCCTTCTATTGTGGTCTCATCTTGTATCATTTATTACTACTGGTTCTAGTAGCTATTATACACAGTTTTGGCTTCACTCAGTGACTGGCAAATTTGGGCCTTCATTCTGTGCCTTCTAGTCCTTCTCCTTCTTATACAACAAATATTGACCAAAAGTAAAGTACAATACTTTACACAACAATTTCTGTAAAAACTTCTGGGAATGGGAAAAAATGGAGAGACCTTTTATAAATATAAACTACATGCTTGTGTTGATCAGTACATATTTATTACCATGAACTGAATTAAGTCAAGGTCCATCTATGCAAATTACCAGTTACATGGTAACAAGAGGCCTGGAGACACATCATCAGGACAGCAGAGAGCCCAGCTCCAAGTTCCCATCCCCCCACAGAAACAAACACCAAGAAACAAACAGAAATAACCAGAAACAATTTTCTCAGAATTCTGGAAAATGGTCAAAAGTTTACAGCAAATAAGTGAATACAGAATCAAGAAAAAAGCAACTTAAAAACAGTAGGAAAGCTTTGTGGTGTTTTTATTTGCCTTTGCCCTAGCTTATCCCCATGGTCACATGAGAAAATTTTATAAAATCTTATAATATTGACAGGTATTGCCTGTTGATTCTATTTCCCTAGAAAGCCCAGAGTAATACAAGGAATAAGACAAGGAGACTTGCTTCCACACTTCTACTATTCAACTTAGTATAGAAGTTCTAGTCAGAGCAATTAGGTAAGAAAAAGAAATTTTAAAAATCCAAATTGGAAGAAAGAAGTGAAACTCTATTTGAAGATGATATGATCTTTTTTCTTCAGCTTAATTTTATTTTCTTTATTAGAGAAGTTGCAGGTTTACAGAGCAATCATGCATAAAATACGGGATTCCCATATACCACCTTATGATTAACACCTTGCATTGGTGTTGAATATTTGTTACAATTGATGAGAGCACATTTTAATGATTGTACTGTTAACTATAGTCCATAGTTTAACTTAGGGTTCATATCTTGTGTTGTGTAGTTCCATAGATTATTTTTTTTAATTTTATTCTGTTACCACACATACAATCTAACATTCTCCCTTTCAATCACTATATATATAGTGATTAATCATATATATATTTCAGTGCTGTTAATTACATTCACAACATTGTTGCACCGTCATTACCAACCATTACCAAAATATTTCCATCATTCCAAATAGGAACCCTGTAGATTTTAAGCCTTGGATGTAGAAAACCCTAAAGTAGCCTTATAAAAACTAGGAGAGCTAATAACGAATTCAACAAAGTTGCAAGATACAAAGTCAACATACAAAATCTCTTGTATTTTATGCACTAGCAACAAACTATCTGAAAAGGAAAAATTTAAAGCAATGCAATTTATAATAGCATCTAAAAGAATAAGATTCCTAGAACAAATTTTATCCAAGGTGGCACGAGAGTTTTATAGTGAAAACTACAAAGTATTGCTGACAGAAATTAAAGAAGACCCCCCAAAATGGCACATCTTCCCATGCTCTTGGATTGGAGGGCTTAACATAGGTAAGATGACAGTACTACCCAGAGCTATACACAGATTCGAAGTAATACCTATCAAAATCTCAGCAGCATTATTTGCAGAAATTGAAAACTCATCCTAATATTCATATGGAATTTGAAGGGACCTCAAATAGCCAAAACAATCTTGGGGGAAAAAAAAACATTGGAGGACTCACTTCTCGATGTCAAAACTTAACTACAAAGCTACTACAAAATTACAGTAATCAAATTGTTGTGGTACTAACACAAAGAGAGACATAGACCAAAATAGAATTGAGAGCCCAGAAATAAACCCATATGATTGTGGCCAACTGATGTTTTACAAGAGTTTACACGTCATTCAATGGGGGAAACAATAGTCCCTTCAACAAATGGTGTTGGGGAAAACTGGATATCCACATGCAAAATAATGAAGTTGGACCTTTTACTATATATGAAAATTAACTCAAAACAGATCAAAGAACTAAATGTAAAAGCTGAAGCTATAAAACTCTTAGAAGACACAGAGCAGAAAATCTTTCTGAACTTGGATTTCACAATGATTTTAAAATCTGACACCAAAAACACAGGCAACAAAAGAAAACATAGATAAATTGGACTTCATTAAAATTAAAAACTTTCTTCCATCAAAGGACACTATCAAGAGATTGAAAAGACAACCCACTGAATCAGATAAAATAATTACAAATCACATATCCAGAATATATAAAGAACTCCTGCAACTCAACAACAAAAAGGCAAACAACCCAATTAAATAATGGACTTGAAGATGCTTTTCTCAAAGAAGACATACAATTGGCCAATATGCACATGAAAAGATGCTCAACATCATTAACCATTGGGGAAATGCAAATCAAAACCATAATGAGCTATCACTTCACACATATTTGATTGCTATAATCAAAATAATAAGTAGTAAGTGTTGGAGAGGATATACAGAATTTAGAAAATTTGTACATTGCTAGTCGGAATGTAAAATAGTGCAGCCCTGTGGAATAGAGTTTGGTAGTTCCTCAAAATGTTAAATATAGAATTACCATATGACTCAACAATTCTACACCTATATATATACCCAAAAAGATTTGAAACCAGGTGCTTAAACAGATAGCTTTATACCATGTTCATAGCATTATTCACAATAGCCAAAAGGTAGAAACCATCCAGTGTCCATAAACAGATAAACAAAATGTGGTACATACATACAATGGAATATTATTCAGGCATAAAAAGGAATTAAGATCTGACATATGCTACTACATGGATGAACCTTAAAAACATTAAGCTAATTGAAATAAGCCTGACAAAAAAGGACAAATATTGTATAATTCCACTTATATGAAATTACTAGAATAAACAAGTTCATAGAGACAGAAAGTAGATTAGGAGACCAGGAAAAGGGGGCAGGGAGGATTGGGATGTTATTGCTTAATGGGTACAGAGTTTCTGCTTGGTGTGATGTTTTAGAAATGGTGGTGATGGTTTCACAACATTGTGAATATAATTGAAATATACACTTAAAATGGTTAAAATAGCATATATTATGTTATATATATTTTACCATATTAAAAGAAAAAATAAGTGCAAAGGAAGAGTGGGAATACGAAAGTAATAATGAGCTTTCAGCATTTGGTAACTGGAGGATGGTGGTGCCATTCACAGAAAATTCTGAGAGAGGAGTGTGGTTGGGATAGATTTTGAAGGAGAGGTGATGAGTACAGATTTGGAGACAATGAGTTTGAAGTACCACTTTTAACTTTTCAGAAAACTACAGATCGGAGGAAACTTTGGGATTTACTATTTGTTATTCTTAAACAGAAGTGATACTTCATGATTTAGATTTTCCTTCACAAACCTTGGCTCTTAGTTGAGGAAAGACATATGTTAATAAACAAGGACAATAAATGATGATAGAAGCCTATATAAGATAAAGAGGATAAAGCAATCAGGGTGATGCTTGAGCTGACCTGTGGAAGAAGAGTAGGTATTTCTGAGCCAGAAAGGTAAGAAGGACATTACAGGTGAGTAAATGAGCCAGTTGAACTGTGACATTGTATTTTACCTCCCCCCAGTCATCCTGAACTGCTACAGTAGTACATTTCTGCAAACAATCCAGATTATTTCATGCCTTTGTATATTTTGTTCTCGTGCTGCTGCTCCCGTTGAAATGTCCTTCCTTATTCTGACTGCCTCACAAAAATCGATCATATTTTCAGACTTAGTTAAGCATACTAAAGTCCTCTAAGGATTTAGTTAGTAGGAAATAAATTAGAAAAATTACCTTTCATTTCTTAATTTATCTAAATTCAACCTATACTTATTGCCTGTGTATAATACATATAAGTCATGTGCTCAATGCTATGGGAGACAATTCTCTTTGGGATAGTTCAATTAGATAAGTAACTATAGTATAGAACAAAGTACACTAAGGACTACAATAATACAGATAAAGTGATGAAGGGCACAAAGAAGAGAGACTGACTCAAATTCAGAAGGAAAATTAGAAATACTTCATGTATGAATGGGCAGTTTAGGATGGGTCTAGGACAAACAATGGAAGTGGGAAAGTAAGGTCTTTCAAGGTGGTAACAAAAGCCTAGACTAATGTTTATGGAATATTGAGTGGTCTAGTTTGGTTAGATCATAGAGGGTAAATTGGAAGATGTGAGAAATAATTGAAAGATAGGTGAGGGACATATTGTTGGGGCTTTTGAAGGTCATTGTGAGGAATTCTGAAAATTTACATACTTAAGGCCTCTACAGACTCATTGTTCCCCCTTATCTGCTATACCTCTCATCTACAGCATTTTTGAAAGGGTTTGTATCATCTAGGTCTTTTCTGACTTTAATGACTATAATTTGATTTTATTTATAATGGTATTTACACAACAAAGAAACAGATTTTGTCAGAAAAAGATGATTTTTCTAAAACTCATTAATCAGTAAAAAGAACAGAGCCTATAAACTTTGTATCTCAGCAGCTACTATCTTTCCATCTGGAACAAAGCAATGAAAAGTTTATATACTAATAAAAAGTTTTCTATAAAACACAAACCTGGCTGTGTTTATGGGTAAATAAAATCTAGACTTTAATTAATTAATTTTCCTACAGCCTAAAAAAGAGCATGAAATGTTCTATATAGCTCTGAACAAAAATGTCTGTGATGTTCCCTATCAGGTTGTTTTGTCAAATTGATGAAAAAAGAAACATTTCATAAACAGAAGAGATATTACAAATGTAAAATATTTCAGTCAAATGAGAGTAATGAAATTCCTTTAGAACTTTTTTCCTAACTAGTTGGAAAAAATCTAAAACTTAATATCTGGAAATGCCTTGACTCTTAGAACTCCAAAAATGTAAAATGTTCAGAAAAATGTGTCTAGGGAACATATACACATAAAGAAAGGATTTCATTGTTTTTGGAAAATATTTAATGTTAAGACTCTTAAATGTTTGTTAAGGGAAAAATGATAAATTCCACTTTAGATATACTTTAGATATACATGTATGCTACATAAAATCAAAGTTAAATTATGTTCACAATCAGTACACAAAACCAATGAATGGTAGCAACACAATTTGTCTGCTAGTCTGAATCTAGTTTCTGATTTCAAAGTAGGATTTGAAGAAACTGCATTTGTACTTAGTGATTTTTTTTGTTTATGATAAAAGACTAATGAAGCAGAATCACATATGGTAGACTCATTTAATAAAAACTGGTGCACTGTGAGCAAAGTATAAATTTCTAGAACAGGGAATGGCAAATAGCCTTCCAAGTCAAATCCTGCCCCTCATCTATTTTTCTAAATAAAGTTTTACTGGAACACAACCACACCCATTCATTTACATATTGCTTATGGCTGCTTTCATGCTAAAGGGGTAGAGTTGAGTAATTGTGACAGAAATATTATGGCCCACAAAGCCTACATTGACTAAAGAAAAAAATGATGAATTCAACAGACCAATCACAAGTAACAAGATTGAATTAGTCATCAAAAACCTCCCACAGAGCCCAGGACCAGATGGCTTCACAGTTCAATTCTACCAAACATTCTGGAAAGAACTAAACTCTTAAACTGATATTTAAGATATTTACCAAAATACTGCTTAAACTCTTCCAAAAAATAGAAGTGGAGGGGACATTGCCAAACTCATTCAATGATGCCAACATCACCCTAATATCAAAGCCACATAAAGAAGCCACAAGAACACTACAGACCAATCTCTCTAATGAACTTAGATGCTAAAATGCTCAATAAAATACTTTCTAAATGTATTCAACAACACATAACCAATGAATAAGCCCATCAAGATAAACAGATGCCTAGACACCAGCAAAAAATTACAAGCCATGCTAAGAAAGAGGAACACTTGGCCCACTGTAATGAACAAACTAAAAGGCAGGAGGAGATGCAGACTGTGGAACAACTAATCAAGGATGTCCAAACAAATATCATAAATCAACTTAATGAAGCGAAGGAAGAGATAAATCATACACCATGAATAAGAAGGTTTTATCTCAGGTATGCAAGGATGGTTCAACATAAGAAAATCAATCAATGTAATACACCACATTAACTGATCAAAAGAAAAAAAAATCACATGATCATCACTATTGACACAGAAAGTGTTTGACAAGATACAGCATCCATTCTTGATAAGAAACACTTTGTATGATAGTAATAGAAGGAAAATTCCTCAACATGATAAAGGGTATATATGAAAAAAACCCACAGGAAACCATATTCAATGGTGAAATGGTAAAGGCTTTCCCTCTAAGATCTGGCACAAGACAAGGATGCCCACTGTCATTGTTCTTACTTAACATTGTATTAGAAGTACTTGCTCAAGCACTTAGGCAAGAAAAAGAAATAAAAGGAATCCAAATTTAAAAGGAAGAAGTGAAAATTTCACTATTTGAAGATGACATGATCCTATACATATAAACGTCCCAAAAATCTACAATAAAGTTTCAAACGAAATGAGTTCAGTAAAATGTCAGGATAGAAGAACAACACAGAAACATCAATGATATTTCTGTACCCTAATAATGAGCAAGATGAGGAGGAAATCAAGAAAAAAATTCCATTTACAGTAACAACTAAAATAATCCAATATCTAGGAATAAACTTAACTAAGGAAGCAAAGGACTTATACACAGAAAGCTACACAACATTGTTAAAGAAAATCAAAGAAGACCTAAATAAATGGAAGAATATTCCATGCTCATGGGTTGGAAGACTAAATATCATAAAGGTGTCTATCCTACCCAAATTGATTAAGAGATTTAATACACCCCATAAAAATTACAGCATTTTTTACTGAACTGGAAAAGCCAATTAGGAAATTTATTTGGAAGGGCAATGGGTACACATAGCCAAAAATATATTGAAAAAGAAAAATGAAATTGGAATTGCACACATGACAATATGGACGAATCTTGAAGACCTTTTGTTGAGTGAAGTAAGCCAGTCACTTAAAGGACAAATATTGCATGATATCACTGATATGACCTAAGCCTATGAGGAGACTCACAGAGCTAGAGTCAGGAAGATAGATTATCAGGTGACAGAAAGGGAGAAAAGTGAGGTGAGCTAATGCTCAATATGGGCAAAACCCATGATTAGGTGGAAGGGGATGGTTTGGCAGTTTGTGGGGTGATGGTGTTGCAGGGATGTGATGAAATTGAAACTTAGTGGTTGCCATAGGTTCTGAGGGGAGGGGGAGGGAAGAATGGGTAGAACACAGGACATCTTTGGGGCACTGGAATTGTTCTGCATGATCTTGCAATGACAGATAGGAGAGGACTGGGGGGAAGAAGTGGGGTATATGGGTATCCCCTATATTTTCGATGTGACTTTTCTATAACCTAAAGCTTCTTAGAAAATAAAATGGGGGAACATACAGAATAAACTGTCAATATACATAAAAGATAACAGATATTACAGTGATGAAAGGCACAATGCATTTAAAAAAATTTTTTTTAATTTATTTTATTTTATTTTATTTTATTTTATTTTTGCTAGCTTTGTTTTTGAGGTGGTTTTGGATTGCAGAAGGGTTGCAACTGTGGTAGGGGAGGATCACTGGTCCACAGTAACAGGGGTGGTCTGATGTGTGGGGAGGGGTGCACCTGGGGCATGTTTCTATGGAACATGAATGTGTTCAAGTGGTAATGGGGTGTTGTCTTGGTGATGGAGACCCACAGAATAACTGACAGAATACTGAATAAGAATTATGAACCTCATTCTTGTAAAATTGAAACTTATCCTAATAAAAACTATTACCTAAGAGGTACTCCCTGAAAACCTCCTTGTTACTCAAATGTAGCCTCTCTTTAAGCCAAACTCAGCAAATAAAAGCACTACTTTTCCCCTGGCATGGGACATGACTCTCCGCGATGAGCCTCCCTGGCACCAAGCACCAACAAGTGATGCATTTGGAAAAAGACCTTGACCAAAAGAGGAAAACATCAAATACAAGAGTTTTTTATGGCAAAGAGATTTCAAAATGAGTCCGGATGTCATTCCAGAGGTCACACTTATGCATGTCTCAGGCAGATCTCACTAACTGCATTGTGAACAAAGCTTCAATTAGGGGTGCTCCTGAGGGTTCTAGAGCCACCCAGACACTATAGGCAAGGCACACAATCCCTTGAAATCAGCACCCTGTCAGTGGGCCTTCCATTGATATACATGACAACCTATTTCCCCAATGTAACAGAATTAGACTCATTTATAATTTCCCTACATGATTCTTCTACCCCTTTTATTTGAACCTATAATTAGCACTATACACATTAAACGTATGTCCCAGGGACTTAAATCTTTGGTCTGTTCATATGCTGGTTGAGCCCTGAATTTCAGAAGTGTTGTGGCCAACACCTACTCTCCAGTTCATCGGATTCGCCCAGGACAATCATCAAAATGATGATGATGGACAACCTCCATCCCCCAAAACAGAGCACATCTACAACTGCAAGCAAAACAGTTCCTTCCATCTGCCCCATAAGATCTAAGACCCCTCTCAATCTAAAGCAGAGTGGGTATCGCAATCCCAAAATCCTAAAGATTGAAGAATGAACAAACACAAGGGGAGACTGCAACCATGGATAAAGTAAACTTAAAATAGTGTAGTAATGGAAGAACATGTAACAT
>PVKH010015026.1:0-16247 GCA_004027955.1 Chaetophractus vellerosus | reverse complement strand
TTAACTTCATGGTTTCTGGGCTTGTGTTGGTTGGTTTTGTGTATGTTTGTTTTTGGTTGCTGTTGTCGTATTAATACTAATAAGACTAATACTATTTCAGCTCCAATAGTTTCAAGAAACATTTTTGGGAAGAGAAAATGTTGTTTCCTGAGTTACAGTGTATCAAAACTATCTTTTGTCTTTATTTTAAAAAATTAAGTTTGTTTTGTCAAGAACAGTAAAGGGTCTGAGATTTTATCTCTCTTGCAAACTAACAAATTAGCCTGACATGCTTTTGTGAGTGTTGGCAAAAGACACAAGACTCTTGGGTCAGAGAGAAAGGTCTCTATTACTCACAGTAGTAATAGTAGTCAAAATATCAGCATTTCCTTCTACTGGCTTCCAGAGCCTCAATTCTCAAAGACCAAGAGGAGAGGCTGCATGTGCAATGATTTGTGTCAGAGGAAATGAACCCTGACTTTAGGGAGCACAAATCTTTCATGATGAGCAGTGTGCACACCTGCCCTTTTCTACAAGGGGAGACTATTTTTTATCTTCCAAGGCTGTTCACTATACAAACACCCTTGGAAAGATAGTCTGGGTCAAAATCTGTCTGTGAAGGAAATTATTCAGTGGTGCATATTTAAACTTGTGTGAGGGAGAGGCTAAACAAGACATAGTTTTCTTCTTTTTATAAATAACATTATTTTCTGTCATGAAGCTTATGGAATAATTTTAAGTATTTATACATTCCACCTATTTATTAATATCTAGGTATTAATAACTTCAAATTAATTTGGCCTATATTAATAAATGCTTTCAAATAAATGATTCATATCATTTTTCTCCTCTGGATCATTTTTATTTTTTATTTTCAGTTTGTTTCAAGAATTGCTTCCTTTTTTTCAGAAGTATAGTCTTGCAATGTAGCTGGTATTCTCTTCTCTCTTCCAAGTATTTCTTAGTTCTTTTACTGTTTCAATAGTTTTATCTTTTTCCTATGCAAGTCATGAGAGTGTTTCTAAATTTTCCCTATATTATTGATGTGTTCATCTGCAATATCCTCAAGCTTTATGTTGCTTTTACCACATGGTGCATTGGAATTAGGCCCTTGCTACCCCACGTTTCTCTGCATAAAATACTCACCAAACATACCCAGCATCTTCCGATGTAGCTGCTTTCAAATGTTGCTGATTTTCAATAATAATGGGGTACAATATAGAACTATTATTACTTCTCCAGTAGGAGTTTTAAATTTGGGTCTCATTGACATCTCTGGTATGGTTTTTTCTCCCAGATATCTACAAAAAAACCCACAAAAAAAACTTTCAAATTCTAAATAATTGCACTAAATTTCCTGTGATCTTGTGTGTTCTTACCCACCTCCATCGTTTTAAAACACTAATCATCATTTTAAAGAATACCTAAGTGGGAAAGAAGGTGAAGTAGTAGACAGGGTTTAGAAATAATTCAAATGTCTGTTAAGAAATGAAAGATCAGACTGACTTGAAACTTCTCAGTAACACTAAATGCAGGAAATGAATAAAGCGCTATCTTGCTGTGTAAAAGCCAGAGCTGTGCTGTCAAAGGTCTAAGGTCACATCCTGGTTCTACTAATTAATAGCTTTATGACCTTGGGCAAACTACATATTCTTTTTTTTTTTAATTAAAAAAATTTTTTTTAAAAGATACTTAGATTACATAAATGTTACACAAAAATTGTAGGGACTCCCATATGCCCCACTTCCCACACCTCCCACAACCTCCCACATAAACATCCATCGATAGTGTGGCATATCACCTGCAATAGATATACACATCCTGGGGTTTTGCCACTAAGCATAGACCATAGTTCACATTGTAGACCACACTCTCTCCCACACAGTTCTACATACTATGTGATGTTATAAAATGGCCTATATCTGTCATTGCAATGTCACTCGGGATAATTCCCAAGTCCCATAAAAGCCCCTGTATTACAACTACTTTTCCCTTTCCCTGCCCCCAAAGCGTCTAGTGGCCACTGGTTCCATATTAACCTACATATTCTTTTTAGGTGACCTCATCTTTAATTTTGAACAATACTACCTCATAGGGTGGTAGCAATGCTTAAATGATATTCAGTATATAGACTGCATAGCACAGTACATAATAAATACCATATTTTATTGAATATAAGATATTAAGGATTGTAAGACACACCATTATTTTATGTACTATTAAGTAAGGAAGAAAAAGACTGCCAATTAAACCATGACATAATGACTTAATGATAATACTGAGTGGCAATCCATCACACAAGCCTCTCATTTACTTTGAAATTAATTTCAGCTACCCCAGTACTTTTGGCAGTTACTGGTGCTTTTACTTGCATTCCTTTGAGTGTGATAGGCAATATTTTGCATATATATATTAATAAATAATTAATAGAGCCCAGTCCATCTACTATAGGGTATTGTACTTTTTAATTTTAATATAAAGCTCTTTTTTTCACTTTACAAAAAAAGAATTATAGTCATTCTGACAGCAATGAATATTTTTGCACAAATATAAAATATATGCACCTCTGCTCTGTTCTATGACTTTAATTATGTATGGTGCCTTTACATTTCAATGATGAATCAATGTGTAATTCTTCTGAAGATCTTTGGAATCGAATTTAAACTCAATATATACATTAACATCAATTCATATACATAATTGAAGTGATGAAAAATAAAGAACTATGACCATGTTTGTGCATGCCTAAGCACACTGTCATAACCTTGCCAGCCCAAAGTGATTGTATGATGCTCTTAGTAATACATTCCATCATAACTTCAGAGATATTAAAATATAAAAAAATGTAAACCTAAGAAATGATGAAATACACTCACTAAATATTATTTTTATTATTGTAGCTATTTGAGAGTAAACTTTTGTGTTCATGAAGATCCTGTACCCATTCAAACTTTTAATCTATGTAAGGCATCAAAAAGATAAATTCAGATGGGCAAATGCCCAGAAAGTGTACCTACTACGTACCAACTTCTACTCAACAAATTACCTGAAAATGATAATCTAAGATAAACTGTTATATAATCATACAATGGAATACTATTCAGTGATAGAAAAAAATGGTCTATCAAACAGAAAAGACAGGGGTGAACCTTTAATACATGTTGCTAAGTAAAAGAAGCCAGTCTAAGAATGTTGCATACTTCATGATTCCAATTACATGATATTAGGAAAAGGCAAAACTATAGAGATACTAAAAAATCAGTGGTTTCCAGGGGGGATGTGGAAGGGAAGAAAAGTTGAAAGGGTAAAGCACAGGGGATTTTGAGAGCAGTGAAACTAAGCTGCATGATACCGTAGTGGTGGACAGAAGGCATTATGTTTTTGTTAAAACTCAGAAGTTTACAGCACAAAAGGTGAAACTTTAAGTAGAAAAAATTTAAAAACTAGTAATTAAGGAGGTCTGGGGATCCTAGTATGGAATGCAGACTATCATAAGATAATCTAAGTGTATTACAAATGTTTGAACAAACTTACTGAATGGAGTGGGTAAGGGAGTGGGGAGAGATGATGACAATTTAATTAACTTTGGAAATGAAAGGAGTCTGTAAAACGAAAGGCAAAAGGAATTTCACCTATGCACTTTATTCTAGTTGATAAAGTTGTTTCCTGCAGTGATACTTGTTAACAACTCTGCTACTGCTATACATGTATACTGGAAGAGAACAATTAAATAAATAGATGGTTAATGGTGGGAGCCATGCTCTTCAATATTGGAGGGGGAGGAGGCTATAAAGATCTCTGTGGTAAAAGATTAATATAAACCCATCAATATGGAGTATGTTTGGTTTAATCAGTATGGATACATTGATAAATTCATTTAGCTCACTAGACACAGATATGGTTACATATTAGATTATTTATAGTTATGTGTATCTTCATTGGTTAGTATATATGCACATTTTTCCTTGCTCTGTCAACTGAGAGGATTCAGAAGCAATGAGCACACCTACTTCCCAGATCTTGGTTTCTAATACCATTCTACAATAAAAGGACCCTTGGGAAAATGGTTGATTAAAGGCCTAGGTCAGAAAATACACAAGATGAAATAGAGCATTTTGTAGCACCAGAAAGCAAGGAAGTGTTCCTCAAACAACAACAACAAGAAATCTACACTGATGGGAGTATATCAAAGGGACACAGTAGTCAACTAAACAATCTCCCAATTACCAAAGTCATAAAAATTAAGCAACAAAATAAATAAAACAGCGTTGGATTATAATCCAAAGTATACATACCCATGAGTCCATACTGTTATAAATAAATTATTGAATAAATAAATACATGAGGGAAAAGAGAAAGATTCTCTTTGCAGTAGAATTTCAAACAAATTTTGTAGATACTCTACCTTCGAGAGAGAGAGCATAAATCATTACCTGTGAAGTATGACATAAAGACTTACTTTCAGAGAAGACAGTAAGGAATAGTGGGCAGAGGGTTGGAGTAAGCTTACAGTGGAGAAACTTGACAAACTTGACAACCAGGTGATCAAGTTCAGCATCACCAATGATAAGTCACATCTTTGATATGCTGTGATAAAAATGGTGCCTTACCTCTGTAGTCTTCCTCTTAATAACCCTTAAGTCTTATCTAATCATGAGAAAAACATCAGACATCTATTTTTAATAGAGGGTTATCTTACAAAACAGTTGGCAAATACTCCTTAAAACTGTCAAGGTCACATAAAAAGGAAAATCTGAGAAACTGTCCTAACCAAGAAGAGCCTAAAGAGATATGACAACTAAATGGGATCCAGGAAAAGAAAGAGATGTTAGGTAAAACTAAGTTTATCTGGACAAAGGGTCAACTTCAGTTAATAATGATGTATCTGTATTGGTTCATTAATTGTTAGAAATGTACCATACTAAGATAAGAAGCTAAAAATGGGGAAACTGGGGATAGGTTACATGGGAACTCTTTGTTCTCCCTTCTCAATTTTTCTGTAAATTTAAAACTATTATAACAAGTCTATTATCAAAAATAGTATAATCTAGTGTATTGAGAGAAAAATAAAAATAAGAATTCACAATCTGGGAAATAATATTATTATAGACTTCATTTAGAATTAAAATTAGTGATGTTTTCATAATAAAAATAACTATTTTAAGTTGTTTTCAAGTAAAATGGAAATTTGTTAAAGCATGAAAAACAAATTGTTAGGCAACATTCACTTTTAATGATTTAAGGACAAAAATATAGGTTGAAAATCCAGGTAATATTAGAAAAGTTAATGGTTGGGAGAGTTGAAGTTTGGGAAAAGTAAAATCTTGCTAAATCTGTAACTAACAGAGGAGAGATTCCAAAGATTCCATTTTTCCTTGAATATGATAATTTTTACAAATACGAGTAAAGAATGATTTTACCAAAAACATAATAAAAATAAAGTCAGATTGTTTCCTTCCAAATCACTCTTAAAGGTGAAAATGAAGAGTATTACCTAAAAGAAAAGGAAACAGTAAACAAACATGAGAAGCAAAAAGTAAAAAAGTAACTACAGCTGTAAACATAAAATTTTAAACTTGCTTATTAAAATACAAGCCTGTAAATTTGAGTTAGAGTTCTACTTTCTGGAGAAATGAATAAAACAAAAATAGAAAAAAATATTAAAGCAAAAGGAATTGAAAAAGATTGATCAAACACACCTGTAGGACAGCAGAATGGCAATATTTATCTAAGGCAAATTGTAATTCAATCATAGTGCATTAAAAGGAACAAACATACTCTTAATTGATAAAGGTATAATACTTTCAAATGACTAATGTCAATAACTTCCTATATGCCCTTTTAATGATATAATCTGCTCTAATAAATTCAACCTACAGATACAGTCTTCGCCCCCCCCCCCCCAGTTAAATGCTTAAACACTTAAACACCCTATTAACAAAAAAAAAAGCCGAATACCTTCCTATTGAAAACCCTGCCTCAACCTCAATTGGTCCAAGAACCATGGGGCTTATTCAGTTCAAAAGTTCAGTTCTTTTTCCACAGACCAAATAGAGGAAGACATTAGCTCCAGCAATTCAGCCCTTACAAAGTTTCTTACTGATACAATGTTTGTGTTGAAGACAGACTCTATTTTATGCTTGACCATATCCCAGCTTAGCCTCTCCTGGTTCTTAGATTGGAAGTTCAGTGAGCCATACCCTCAATGCACTAAACTGGGACCCGGGAAAGAGCCCTCAGATATTATCCCAGAACCTCTCCACTGCCCTAGAGAGACTGGGCTGAGGGAAACTTCTTGTGTCAGCCTCTCCCTCTGCCAGAGCAGCCCTCCTACAAACATTTAAGGCAGAGATCTGACTCCATGCAAGCATAAGAGCTTTGAGGTCTGTTATGAACCAAAATATAAAGGAAATACAAAAAATGAAAACAATTAAGGTAAAGGTCATGAAATTGGAAAACAACTCAAGAATTCCCCTCCAAAACACATACCTACACACAGAGATGACTACTGTCCATGTAGGAAAATGATCAACCTTTCTAGTAAAAAAAAAAGCCCAGAAAATTTTAAAACATCCTATTTTTGTTTAGCAAATTGGTAAATTGAAAAATTAAATCTGCATTTGTCAAGGGCCTGGTAAGATGGGCAGTGTCACATTCTGCCAGAAAGAGTTTAAACTGAGAAAACATTTCTGAGAGACCAGTTGGAAAGAAGTATTTTAAAGCCTTATGAAAGTTAAAACCTTTCTTCTATGAAACCAACATCAAGAAATCTATCTTACGGGAATCGTCAGTAATGCAGCAGATGATTATAACACAAGGTTTTTATTGCAGTATTTTTAAGGATAGACAAACTATGGAAAACAATCTAATAGTCTGGTTCAGGTTGTTAGAGTCTCCCAAGGTGTGAGACCCCCCTGGCGATACTTTCATTGTTTTCTATTTAGTTTTAATCTTCTTTATTCTTATTTTGCTGTTTTTGTTTATGAGTTAAAGGTAAAAATATATAAATATTGAATATCATATATATACATTTTGCAAGTATAATCTTAAACATAGCTACAAAAGAATTTACTGATAGCAGGTAAACAGCTATATTATAAAGTAATAATTGAAGGTAAAATTATTTATTAGGTTGTGTTATGATAGTTAATGTTGCCTTTTAATTTTGTCTCTTTTAATGGAACCTGTTTCTTAGCATAATTTAGTATCACTTTATACTTGGGAATGCATAAAAAATCCTATTGAAATAAATGTTAAGTTTCTTTTTTGACTTTTCAAATTATTCTATATAATGTGCTTTCAGGAATAAATTACCTCACAAGCCCAAGAAAATAGGGTCGTTGTGGCAACCAGGGTCAATCATGACCAGCAGCACAACTGCAAAGAATTCTCTAACACACTCCTACTCAAAGGTACCACAATCACTGCCCCAGCACAAAACACCAAGTACCCAGAGGAGGGTTGGATGAACGTGGGTATGGTATGAATCTTTTTTGCACTAGAATACTCCAAGTACATGAGCCAAAATGTCCTTCAGGTAGAGTATTGGGTTGGCTATTCAGCATTTCTTCGCTAATCAAGGTCACAGAGTCATACCTAGGTATGGGCGTACAGCAGACAATGGATATATTTGCTTTTATTTCTAAGTGATAAGTTGGGGAAACAATGTAGAACAAAACCATTAAATACAAGCATGTATTTACAAGGGCCAGTCTTTTATGTGAGAAAACAAAATGCAATGATCACTTCTGCTTCATCATTGGTACATCAAGGACTGCAATGGTTAATAGCCTACAAGGTATAATTTCAGAGGGAAAAAAAAAAGAATACACCAAAATCCTATAAATCTTTAGGTATTGTCTTTAGTAATCACTGGCTGTTACTGAGTACCTACATTACGCCAACAGTCTTTTGTTGTTTTATTTAATCATTTCATCATCTCTGCAATGTTGGAATTTTATCCCATTTGGCTGGTTAGAGAGCTGAGGCTTAGGGGATTTGGTAACTTGCTTGAAGACACAAAAGTTGTTAAAAGTAGAGCCAACTTTCAAACCAATCTGTCAGATTCCAAATCATTGATCATTCCACTGTGTTACATTGCCTAGAACAACACCATTAAAGCTTTTTTTTAAAAGCCTTTGATTAAAATTAAATGTAGATACTAGTGGGAAATGACTACAATAACTATATGGGAAATGATTAATGGGAATGACTGACCATATTATTTACATTAATGAGAACTGAAAACCAGTTTTGGAAGCAATGACAGCTAATATACATATAACCTCTTCAGGCAAAATTTCTCATTGTGTTTTCAAGAAAATCCTGTGGCCTCGTCAGGGCAGATGTTATGAGTTTACCTGTTTTATAGATAAGAGACATGAGATTTAGAGAGTTGTATCTGACTTGCCATGGTCGTGAAAGTGAGCGACCAGTATCAGGCCTCAATCTCACATCTTGCCTTCAAACATAGAACTCATTTCCCGCCAAGGGACAGGAATATGGGGAAGGCTGACCGGAAAAGAGGGTGCAGAAATGGTGTTGAAAGGGAGCACGGAAGTCCGAGCTGCCTAATCCACAGTTCTCTAAGCATTGGCCTTAGTGATGGTAGCTCATAGCAGACTAGTGCACTGGAAACATTTATGTGCCTGAATATCAGGAAGCATGAAAGTCTGCTCTGCCTCTGAAGATTAAAAACTACATGATCCGGTGCTTTGAAAGCCACCATATTTGCATATAAAATAATTTGCACATTAGATCACTTTTACTTGTGATGATTAGTCTAATTTTATTTGATTAGAATTGTCTTGGAAAAAAATTTGCAGAGCTATCCTACAATTTAACTATTAAGTATCCCTTATGTGGACTTGTTAGTCTGACACTATGCATAGAGAATAATCACAGCTAGAAACATTCCAAACGTCCATTGCACTGCATTAGCGCTCTCTATTAACACTATGAAGAATAGAGTGTGCAACCATATCATATTTTACTAGTGCAATATAGCTAATAACAGTGCATGTCCTGTGATAGCGTAATGAATGTAAATCCTATTTTTAATAAGTACTAATGCATAGCCAAATGCACTGTAAACAAGACTGTCAATTAATTGTCAATTACTAGTGCCAAGGTAAAGGCGAGCTGTTTTCCGAGCAAACAGTTCATTGAGATTGTTTTAATTATAAATCTCTCACGTCCTTCCACATTAAGTGTCTTACTAAAGGTTGAACAGTTATTAATGTCTTACAAAGCCAAGCCTTGCTGCAATTGTTTTGCAATTATAAGCAGCACACTAGTTAAACAAAATTAGAGTCCACAATTATTTTTGTAATGAACTGGAAATATAAAAATACATGTAATTCTCTGGAAGCAAAGCATTTTAATTTTCCTTAGCTTCCTACGGAGTGAAGGGTTAATTTATAAAGGAATGCAGTATGATTACAGTAATTATTATGTATTGGTTCTTGATAAGTGAGAACAACTTTCTTGACTTTTAAATCCAGCAAGAGTATTACTTCTGTGCAATTCTCTTAGGGCTCTAGAAGATACATTTCAGTCTCATCTGTGCTAAACTTCAGTGAGTATATTTACCTTAACCTAAGGGAATTTTTAAAAATTAATTTAAGATTTTGAATGTTTCACTAAGAAACAATAAATACATTTTGGTTTCAGAATATTAATCATAAATAAGGGCATTTCCCCCCTTTTTCCCTCTTTGCAGTTATGTAATTATTTTAGGTTTACTGTAGTTCATATAGCAATAAAATAAATTAATAAAAACTGCTATGATTATCCAGCTTATTTTGAATGCATGTAGTAATCAATTCCAAGCCTAATAACACAATGGGTGCTATCCTGATAACACACACATAAAACATAGATAACCCAGGCCAAAAAATGGAAACTACTACTACTTTAATTTCAACTTCAATTAAGGAGCCTAGATGCTCTTACCTCAAATGGTCCTTTCTGTAGAAGCACCCTTTGACTACCTTATGTAAATTACCCTCCACTGCTTATGCTCTGTTACAGCAACCCATGCTGTAAGCCTTCCAGTAGATAAAATTGCAATAATCACTTAAAAATATATGTGTACATGTTTATTGTCTGATATCCTCTCTCGCATATAAGCACCAGAACTCTGTTTGTTAACCTCTGTATTTCCAGTGCCCCATATGGGTTTGACATCCAGTACATTATAAAAAATAGATGTGAATGGATTAATTAATTGATGAGTAAAGGTTTGTGGCCTCAGCTTTTATAATTGGCCATCAGTCTACCAAAGTAGCAACAGTTGAGCCTGTAATGAATAGTCCATGTAAATAGGGATCAGTCCTCCCTGGAATTCTCCTGATCACCTTCTAACATTGAGGCATGTCTGAAAGCACCTGGGCAATAAGCGGGGAGGATGGGAACATCACGAATTAAATGCATATGAGAGGTTGGCTGCAAAATACTGCAACATCACATCATGTAGCGTGTTACCTGATGAAGCAGAAGAACAAGATATCATGGCATCTAAAATGGCAATCGGGTGTAATCCACAAGAATACCTTTACATGCAGAGAGGATAAAAAGAACTGCTAATCATGAATCTCTGTATTCATAGCATAGATATATATATATATCCACCAAGATTGGATGATTTTACTCTAATTGTTTGTTATTGATTAAATAAACAGGAGAAAAAAGCAATCCAAGATACCAATTATATGTCCTATTAGTGATGTCTCAGAGCAGCAATTTGCAGTGTATAACAAGCCTATTTCTCATTGTTCCAGTGGGAGCATTGCTGGAACTAAACTCTCAAAATTATCATCATACATATATTTTATGAATTGGACTTAAATGAATAGTACTTTATTTGGGGACACTGAAAGTCCATATGTATTGAGGCAAAGACAGGATTAAATGCCCCATAATAGAAACTTATTTGGTAAAACAAAGACTCTCTCTCTATATGTGTGTGTGTGTGTGTGTGTGTGTGTATTATATATAATTTTTGCATATACACATGTACATACTTTCTGTGGCACAGGAAAAATAAGTAACAATTTTTCACTGCCATTTAGATACCAAGATGAACTATATATATTAGGCAAGAAGAAAAGAGGTGGTTAAACATGTTAAATGAAAGATTTATAAAAACTATAATTTTAAAGTTTCCTTCAGCAACTAGTCTCCAGTAACTCACAGATTACTAACAACTTATGCAAGTTTTACATGCCTATTCCATCTGCTCTTCATTAAAAAAAAAACTAGTTGCCATAGCAACTGCCACATGCCATGGTATTTATGCTGCATCTGATGTACAAAGCATAGTTTGTGTAGGAAGGAGTGTGTGTATGTATATGATGTGGCAGCTGTCGTCTCTGCCATTTTGTTGCTCCTCTAGAATAAAAGCAAGTAGTGGTTATGAATACTCATTTGAGTAGTGATGCTAGTGCTCATTTAACTAAAGCCTCACAAACACACACACACACACACAAATCCTTATTTAATCACCAAACTGGTCAGCTGTGATTTCCTTAAAAGGCATTATATTAAATGGTCATTTTAAACAGAAAACCTCATGTTGCGTCTTGATTTTCAAGGCACACTTAATACAACCAAAGTTCTTTTTTGTCCTAAAAAAGTCAGTGACATATTTTTTGTTTGAAATTACAATATATATCGGCCCTACTGGAAAATGGCATTTAACTACCAATATGATACTCTGCAATAAACTTTCAAAAGATAGCTAGGCTAGGTTCCTTTGGTTTCCTATAATTTGTTTTGTATGTAAATTATTAGGCTTCAATAGGACAGCAGATAGAGCTTGGAAATTATGTTAGTAGAGGCTACTAACATAAGACTCAATCCTCTAATCTCTCTGTCTTCGGCTCTAGAGGCTGGAAGTGATAAATGCTTTTTCAATATCCTGGTAAGTTTCCAGCTTCCTTTGCAGCTACAAGTGCCATGTGACCTCAGTTCTGGCAAATGAGGGGTAATCAGAAGTGTACTAGCATGTATCTAGGGAATTTTTACGTTCCTGGAAAAAAAAATGTGACCAATCCAACTAGCACTTTCTTCTTACTACAATTGGTGCTTCAGCAGTCATTTTGCAATGGTAAATTACAAATAAGGATGGTAGTATAAAAAGCAGAAGAAGCAGAAGTTTAGTTTGGTATAGTGGAGATGCTGTACCAGATTTGCCCTGCCTATTTCCAGACTTCCTCTTCCAAAGAATAATTAAATGTCATTATTGCTTAGGCCACTGTTAGTGATATTTTCTGTTACTTGCATCTGAATGCATTCATAGCTGACAAATTATTTTTTTTCAGCAAATAATGTATATTATTGTTTTATATTAATAATATGGAACCTATTCCATTTTATAGATTATGTTGATTTCTGGAAAATATCCACGTGTATACAAAACAAATACTGTTGTATATTATGCCCTTGATTTTTTCTTTGATGAATGTTTGAATTTCAATAAAATGAGCAAAAATCTCAGGTTAAAAAACAACAACAGTAAAACTAAGGGTATCTAAAATCCCAACCAAATTAAACCCAAAATACAGAGGTTTTAAAATTTTAATTCAGATTGAAGGTTTGTACTAATGTATTCATCCGACATTTGAAAATCAAATTCAATGGAAATTATTAACATCTTAAGGTAACATTTGAGATTTGCAGCCTCACTAGTATCATCTCTTTTAAGAGACAGATTGATAACATGTGCTTTTGATGCTTGGGTGAACTTGATCAAACTTTCAGGTCCTATTTTCAAAAAGTTACACATCTGTTTGGAAAAAAAAATGCAGACCGGACAAGCATTCTGAGGTTTCAATGGCATCAAAATCATCTAAGTTGACAATAGCTTTTTTTACTCTTGTCGCCTTTGATAAAGATTAATGTCATGTACTAAGCAATATATACAGTAGTAAGAGTTAATATAGTTCTAATGCATATCAAATATGAAAGAAAGCTAATCAGCGAGCAGTAATCTAAGAGCATCCAATGCAAGAAACTAAGCAAACGGTAGATAATTCTCTAGGGCAGATATATTCCTAGTAGACACTTAACCTCTGCTCTCCCTCACTCCTCTCCTAAGCACACACCAGAAATCCTACCAGTTTAATGAGATATAGGTAAATACATAAATAATCTCTAATGATAGGAAAATCCAAGGTGTTCTCTACTGAATGTTCAGTAAACATGTAAGGTCAATAGTTCCAGACAGCAGAGAGAAAGCAGATAGTTTAAATACACATTACTCTGCTAACTTTCATATTATCCCAATTTCAAAATATTTGGTTAATGACAAGCAAGATGTACAATTGTATAGTCATGACCAAGAACCAGTAATTATATTTTTAAAAGACACTCATCTTTCTGAAATATTGTCCTCTTATTAGGCATAGATCCAGTTGAAAAAATATATGAATAGAACTAATATAATTTTAAAATCTTTATGAATTTGCACATTCATTTAATTCACCCATTTATCCTTCAATACATTCAACTCTTATTCATTCAACAGAAAGTTACTCTCTGAAAAATAATTTAGCATTATTTTAAAGTAATTCTTCTCCCTACAAAATGATGATTTTGTTAAGATATAGTAAATACATAACTTGGAAGCCTGGAAAATCTTTAAAGTCCCTAGCACATTTTAGTAAAAATCACATTTATTTTTGCCTTTTTGAATCCATAGCTACAACACTATAGCTAGTGAAGCAGACTATTCCTCCCATTCTATATTTATACAATTTTATTCTACCCTAAATTTAAATGTTAAGAGAAAAATTCAGGGGGCGGTGAGAAACAGGTCATAATTAGTGAAAGCATTCATCAAGTTGTAATTCATTATGGATTTACCATTGTAACTATTGCTGAAATTTTGTTTTGGATGTCCAAGCAAGAGTATACAACATGCATATGCACCAGTGTAAATACATTAGCCAAATTTGTAAAAATCTCTCTCTCTCTCTCCCTCCCTCCCTCTCTCTCTCTCTCTCTCTCTCTCTCTCTTTCTATATTTATATATATATATATATATATATCATGCTACAATGTACGCTGCCAGATGGAATTTCAGGTGCCTACATCATCATAGCTATTATTAAATTATCTTTTGTGATGATACCTCAGGCAGTCATGACTGTTATGCAACAGGGAGATAGGGAAACATCTACAGTTTTTATAGCTATTAAAACTTCTTGCAGGTGTGTTTGAGAGAAGCATGGCATAAATTCAGTTGCATGCTATGAGGATTAGAGAATATGCAGCCCATCCACAAAAGGGCAATTAACACAAACAGTATGGGGGAAGAAACATAGTTGTTGCAAACTAAACAGAATAAGCATTGCGCTTGTATCCCCCAATTATATGTCAAAGCACAGATGTTTACTCCACAAAATAAATGATATTGGCACTTTCAGGCTATGATATAATCCTATAGGGTCTATCTTTCTAAATACCTACTTTCTACGGATCCTATTCTCTCCATAGTCCTCAACATTATGGTTTTTTTTTCTCTATGATGTCAGCCAATTAAAACTCTGAGATACTTTGCTCGTTTAACTTGTTGCAGCCAGCATAAACCCAAATAGGTTACATCCGAAGTAGAATTCTTTCCTACAGTCACTTCAGTTTAATGTTTATGGGAGCATATTAATAAAAAATACCTTAGCATACATTTCGCCCCATATCTACTGTGTTTATAATATGCTGGCTCTAACCCTTGATATAAATTAAAGTTCTTTTCCTTTAACCTCAATATTGGTCATCCAAAGAAAATTTAAGTTTTTTCCCCTTTAGTGGTACCTAAGTCTGTTTTTATAAGAAAACTTAAAATCCTAATTCTTTTCCCACATTCCAGAATATCTCATGCGTCATTTCAGAAGTTAAGAACAGCATAGAGAATATCTCTGGCTGCCATACCAACCTGTCATTTTAAGAAAGTTACATTAATCAATAACACCTGAACAGTTCAATTACTGAATAAGAAAGGCAAAGAAATGGAAAAAAGATTAATAGGTCTTCCCCAAAATTAGACCCCTAAAATAAAAGAGGACCTGAAACCTGATGATTTGAAAAAACTATTACTGTTTGAGTTAATATATAATTAGCAAATCCTTTTATTTGTTTTTTTTCCACATACAGCAGCAAGCTTCACTGACAATTTTTCTGTTTTAAGAATTTTTCACCTTTGATTAATGACACTTAATAAAAATTCCAGCTAGTTGCAATGAAAGGAAAAATAGTTACTTGAACCAATGGTGAAGTGCCTTATAGAGCTGGGTTAGGAAAGGTTATTGGCCTCAATACTCAGGTCTTTGGAGAACACATATTCCTCTCTCGCCATGTTAGGGCTGTTGGATAGTGCATTAACTCCTTCCAAGCTCTGGATCCATGGGGGAACAGCTCATTTTTAAAGCTAATTGATTAATATTTGCTAAACACACCCCATATTTTTCCTTAAAAGATTTCTGGCTATTACAATTTCATAAAATAAAAGGATAGAATAAATTACACTGAAGAGAACCAAAATGGGGTGGGGAAAAAAATACTTTGGGAAAACAAAATCCCAATTATGGTTCACGAGACTAATGTTAACAAATTACCTAGGAAAAAAAAAAGTTTAACTACTCTTTATATTCTTAGTCTGTCAGGAATGCCACCCAAGAATACTCATAAAGGCTTAATACAAAGAAATGGACATCTTTACAGTGTCACAAGATTCTTTTGAAATCACCCCTTTGATACTAACCAAATGCACTGAAAAATGCTTGTGAAAGTATCTCTATGGCCACTAGGAAGGCTAATTTATTCATTAATCAAAATTCATTGACTACCTACCATGTACCAGTCACAGAAAACTGAAAAAAAATAAAAGGTCCTTGAAAATTTGCATTCTGGGGGCGGGGGAGGGAAATAATAAAAAGAAATATGATAAAAAAAGGAAAAGTATATAGTGGGTTAGAAGGTAATATGTGTGAAGGTAAATAATTAGAGCTAGGTAAGGGTAAGTGAGAGTGGCAGAGTAGGAGACTGTTTTCATAAGAAGGTTAGCTAGGGCTTTGTTTTCATAGTGTGGTTAAGGAGACTTCCATTGCAGTGGCTAACATTAGCCTTTTGCTCACATGCTCTGGATCATTTTGCTGATAAGCCAGGAAGTACCCTTGTTGGCTGCCCATCTGTCTAGCCTCTGGCAGCTCCACGGTCTATTAGGCATCGATCTGTGTGGATCATAGTCACTCTAGCCTCTCTGCCTATTA
>PVKH010015025.1:0-16258 GCA_004027955.1 Chaetophractus vellerosus | reverse complement strand
ATTATAGCAATTGATGTCTGATTTTGCCAAAAAATATGTGAAGAGAAGAGTTGGAGTTGCCTGTGATATAGGGGCTGAGAGAGGAATAAAGCAAGGATAACCTGATCAGAATTTGGCATAATTTTCCATTTTTTATCTTTGTCATGGCCAGAATAGACAGTAGGGAGGTTTGTGGGGCTAGAGTCATCTTGAAAAGACCACACCCAGTAGGTTTACTGGACAAAGGGAATTGACTATAAGAAAGTGTCTTTAGAGGCATAATCTCAGTGAGAAGCTGAAGGAGCAAGACTAACTGGATTGCGTTGTCTGTATCAGAGAAGGTGGCAATGGGAAGACCCATGCAGGGTAGGTAGTCTTCCAACTAAAATACCAAAATGCCTATGAAAGGAAGATCCACTACATGGGCTTGGTGTACAGTGCCTTCACTGACAGCTTTATGATAGTATCAGCCATTAAACAATTGTTAGGAGACCATTCTTCTTGGGATTTTCTCATTTCTGCATGAATTTCAAGGAGATGCACTGACAGGCCTCTGTTTATCTTCTCAAGGATGTTTGTAAAGAGATCAGCCTTGGGAGATAGAAATCATGTCTCTCTTCAGAACAAAGACTAGGGTTATTTACTGTCCAGCATAAAAAAGATAATCTTCTCTTCAGAGCACTTGTAGGCCATTAAAAAAAATTGGCGCTCCCTAAACTCAGGATTCCTCGGCTATGATTCTAGCCCACTGTGTGAGCAGCAGTCACCTGGGCCACTCTGCTTCACCCCTCTAGCACCAGCACAAATGTGAGTCTCACACTGATTGCTGTGTTGTAAACAATAAAGCCTTTTTGTCTGTGGCCCAGTGATCTTGTGTCATTTGCCAGCATCAGTGAAACTGTGGCAGTCTAATTTATCAGCTTGAAAATTAGGGTAAATGTCAGACACTTTTTAGTTCTTGACAAAAATTTGCCCTTTTTCTTGAAACTCTTTTCTCCTTGAGCCCATTGCAGGTAGAGCTAGAAAAAGTACCCAGTGAGTGAGAAGAGGAAGTGGATAAGGAAGAGAGAAGAAAGCTACTTGACACAAGCTACCTCACACCCCTTGTTCATTGTGAGGAAGCCTGGGACAGCTAGAGAGAAGCTTCAAATTAGATGAGATTGAGGTTTTGGTATTAGACTGAGATCAACTTTTTAATACCCTAGAAAGAAACTTTATAAATACATACTTGAATTTGGTTGGTGAAGCTATGTTATCTACCTAAAATATCCCAGGATCAAGAAAGGGAAATATAACATATTATAATTGAAATATATGACAGGAAGATAAGGAAATAGCTCCTTGCATGTACTCCACCAATTCTAGTTTATTCTAGACACTAGTTACATGTGTATGAAAATAAATACACATATACAAATAGCTATATTTTTGAATGACTAATGTATATACTAAGCACTGTTGAAAGAATTTTTCATATATTGATTCATTTAATTTTCACAACTGAATGAGATACCTATGAATGAGGCAGAGAGCAGCTGAAATACATGATCATGATCAGGCACCTAGGAGATAGTGGAGCCAGGGTTTGAGCAACTTATTACAAACAAATATTTTCTGCTAGAAATGTGGCTTTATAATAGACATTTTCTCTTTAATGAATCGTGACACTTGATATTAGTAACATTTTTTATACTTAAAAATACTTTTTTAACATCTATTGGAGGTCAGTTAACATTCATCACTATTCTTTTTGACTCCCCACCTAGGTTTTAACAGAGCAAGTGGTCTGGACAGGTTCCTCAGTAGATTGCCTTCTACACTGTTATTAATATGTCATTGTATCTGTTTTAGTTTGTGAAAGGCTTCCAATGCAAAATACCAGCGATAGGTTGGCTTTTAAAATAGGGATTTATTAGGGTAGAACCTTACAGTTCCAAGGCTGTGAAATGTCCAAATCAAGACGTCATCTGTCCCTTGCAGATGTTAAGATGTTAAATTTAAGCCCCATGATAACCACAAAGAAAATATTGGAGAATTATTGCAGCTGTAGACAATCAGGCACATGGTAGCATCTTTTAAAGATACTTTCACCTGGATCTCAGCTTTGGGCAATCAGACATATGGCTTGTCTCTTCCCAGCCTCATCTCCTGGGCTTTGGGCTGCTCTGATGATTCCAGCCTCCCACTTCTTGCTCAGCCTCTCAGGGTTTCTCTGTCTTTCTGCAGCTCCAGGTGATCCCAGAGTCTTCTCTTGCATGGCAGGGTAAAATGGCAGCTCTCTTTCTCTGTGTGTCTCAGAATGTTTCTCCTGTTTATAAAAGACTCCAGCAAGAGGGCCGAGACTCACCCTGGGTCATGCCTCACCCTGGGTCAGGAAATACTCTAATCAAAGGCCCCCAACTGAATTTTATCAAAAGATCCTACACCCACAGGAATGAATTAGCTCCAAGAACATGATCTCTACTGGGATTCATAAAAACTTCAAACTATCGCAGTATCCCAAATGTTAGAAATGCTCCATAAATAGTGAATGATTGAATGTTCCAGTTATCTATTGTTGCCTAACAAACTACCCAAAACATAGTGGCTAAAACCAGCATTTTCTTATTACCTTTCACAATGTGGGTGGAGGGGTGGGGAAGGCAGATTGACAGAAGTCAGCTGGGAAGATCTTGCTTGATGTCCCCCATGCAGCTGCAATCAGATAATGGCTGGGGTGGAAGTCATCCAAGGATTGGCTAACCTGGATACCCAGAATGGCTCACTAACACAGCTGATAGTTAATGCTAGCTGTCATCTGGGAGCTCAGTTGTTGGGGCTGTTCACCAGAATGACTTTTTCATATACTTTAGCCTCATCACAGTCTATGGCTGGATTTTGAGAGGGAGTGCCCCAAAATCAAATGCCCCAGATGTCCGGAACCCAAAGCTGCCTGGCCAGTGAAGATCTGGCATTGTATTACTCCACCAGGATGACATTATGGCATGTATAGGCCCTAGGTATTTTTGCTTTCATGGGCCTTTACCTCCATATATATATGCACACATACATAAACAAACAAACATAGTACATAAATATATTTCATAATGGTGTTGATATAAAGATAAAGATAAAGATGTAAGTAATATAGATTCAAACAGTTTCTTAGACCGAAACATTTGTTTTTTTTCTTCTTCTGATTTTAAAAGAAATTAAAACATTCTCTTGGGACCCTCAAAATACCATAGGCCCTAGGCACTGTGCCTGCTGAGTCATAGTCTATTGGTCAAAGCAATCATAGGGCCTATCTGGCTTCAACAGGGTAGAAAAATAAACTATACTTCTTTGGAGGAAGAACAAGGTAACATGGGAGAAGATGATGTGAATGCAAGATATTGTTAAAACCATCGTTGGAAAATAAAATATGTCAAAACAAACATGTTTCTGAGAAACACATGCCCTTTCGATTTCTTTCGCGGAACACATGTATATAATAACATTTTCGTTATCATTATTCATTATCTAAAGAAGATCGATCTACTACTCCAATAGTCAATAAAAAAGGCTTAAAGTGGTATTTCCTGTTTTTAAGTATTTCATGAAAATGTAAAACAGCCATACTGTTTTCACAATTCTGGCATACAAATGTAAAGATATGGTGTAAGTTTGGAAAATGTTTTTTTTTTTTTTAAAGATTTATTTATTTTATTACATATCTCCCCTTCCCCCCCGCTGCGGCAACGCACCGAGACTGGTCACTGCGCAGGCGCGGCTTTCCCCACTTGTGGGCGGCTTCTGCTTCCATTCACGGCCGGCTTTCAGTTCGCGGGTAGCTGGCTGTGCTCCATTCGCGGGCTACCTGCCCTGCCCGTGGCGGCTTTTGCCCTGTCCGTGGCAGTTTTTGCCCTGCCCACGGCGGCTCTGGCCCGCCCATGGCGGCTTGCCATTCTCAAGGCGGTCTGCCCGCTAGGAGAGGTCCCCAGGAACCGAACCCGGGGCCTCCCATGTGGTATGCCAGTGCAGGAAATTTTAAGAAATTTAGATAGGTTCATGAGGAAATATTCACCTCCATTTCATGTGAAAATCAAGAACACAAAACTAAGGAAATTGATGTTATGCTAGATTGTTTCTATTTCAATACAGGGTAGAGTCTTAATGGAGTGAACATGTATCCATACTATAACATCAAATGAATCAGAGTTATGAGTAAGTATCCATGTCGGTGAAATGGACCTGCTTGTTTTTTGCCTCAAAGATTGATATATCCCTGTGCAGAAGATACTATCTGACATTTTGAGAAATTTGAATCACAAAAATAAAAAAATAAAAAACCATAAAAACTCCACCAAAATATTATGCCAGTTTGAGCTTTGGAAACATTTTCTAAATAATAGAAATACCAGGTATAGGTGACAAAGTAGAAATTCAGTATATTAAAGATTTGCCAGAATATTTTCTCTCTCTCCCACAGAAATACAAGGCTATATTTATGTCTGGTTAATATACTAGACTGTGACCTTATAAGTCCACTCAGGCCTATTTCAAAATACCAATTATAGTGGCACAGGGCTAGCTTGCAAGGCTAGAATGAATAGATAGTCTGTTCTGTGGAAGATTGATTTTACATGTATAAGACAAAACTATTTGAGTCAAAAGAGAGAGTGAAACAATATCATATAAAACAGTCATTTCAAAACCAGAACACATAACAAGAATGGACTAGACTCCCATACTATTTTAAAAACATTACAAATATAAACTAATGCTTAAAATGGTAACAATAAATTGGATGCCAATTTTGACATTCCAAATGTAGAATATTAGGCTTTTATCTGTCCAGTATCCTTTCCTTTGGGAATAGCACCCCACTCTTTTTGAGAATCCATCTCCCTGTTTCTGCCCCCCACCCCAATATGGTCCAAATTCAAGTTTCCATCTTTTTTTTTTTAATAAACTTCTTTTTTTTTTTTAAAGATTTATTTATTTTATTACATATCTCCCCTTCCCCCCCGCTGCGGCAACGCGCCAAGACTGGTCACTGCGCAGGCGCAGCTTTCCCCGCTTGTGGGTGGCTTCTGCTTCCATTCACGGCCAGCTTTCAGTTTGCGGGTGGCTGGCTGCGCTCCATTTGCGGGCGACCTGCCCTGCCCGTGGTGGCTTTTGCCCTGTCCATGGCAGTTTTTTGCCCTGCCCACGGCGGCTCTGGCCCGCCCATGGTGGCTTGCCATTCTCAAGGCGGTCTGCCCGCTAGGAGAGATCCCCGGGAATCGAACCCGGGGCCTCCCATGTGGTATGCCGGTGCCCTATCCACTGGGCTATCGAGCCAGCCCCTCAAGTTTCCATCTTATCACCTTACCTATGCTGCCATAGAAGAGGTCTGCTGTAGGGCTCTAATCCAATTTACTCTATCTAGGATTTAAAAAATATATAATACTAAGAAAACAATAATTGCAGTGGACATTCATTGAGTACTTTATTTTGTACCAATTGCTAACCTAAGTATTTTGCATATATGAACCCATTTAATTTGCCCAATAACCCTAAGAGAAAGTAACATTATTACCCACATTTTACAGATGAAGAAACTGAGAAACAGAGAACTTCTCTATCTTGCCTAAGGTTACACAGCTCTTAAGTATGGTATTCAAATGGAATTCACACCCAGACAATATGGCATCAGAGTCTTGGCCTTAACTCTACATGGAAGAACATGCCCAACTTTTCAGGCATCAAAATTGAAAAGAACACAAATGGTTACAGAAAAATTCCAAGGAGAATATTAGCAATGATTAATTTCAATTTGTCTAGGAGGGTTAAGCTCATTTCCCAAAGATACAAAAATAATGTTCATTGTAATTAAGACCTTATAATTACAGAGGTATTCATAAATTGTGAAATATAATTTTCAAATATATGAAAGATGCAAATGGCCTTTTATTTATTGAACCTTTATTGAAGCCTTTTATTGAAGGCTTTACCATATAAATACTACAGGAATTTTTAAATTAGAAATGGGTTCTTTAAGAAAATCATCTTGGGGCCGGCTCGATAGCCCAGTGGATAGGGCGTCGGCATACCACATGGGAGGCCCTGGGTTCGATTCCCGGGGACCTCTCCTAGCGGGCAGACCGCCTTGAGAATGGCAAGACGCCATGGGCGGGCCGGAGCCGCCGTGGGCAGGGCAAGAAGCTGCCACGGACATGGCAAGAGCCGCCACGGGCAGGGCAGGTTGTCCGTGGATGGAGCGCAGCCAGCCACCCGCGAACTGAAAAGCCGGCCGTGAACAGACGCTGAGACCGCCCACAAGCGGGGAAAGCCGCGCCTGCGCAGTGTCCAATCTCGGCACGTCGCCGCAGCGGGGGGAAGGGGAGATATGTAATAAAATAAATAAATCTTTAAAAAATAAATAAATAAATAAATAAAAGTAAAAAAAAATCATCTTTTCATTTTACTGAAATTATTATAGAAATGAGTGTTTGACAGCTGATTGGAAAAATTGTGCCTCACTACTATAAAAGTAGCATAGGAATATTCATTGTTCACTAATAGCAGATCCATGCCTGATCCCAACCTTCGCTAGGATTAGGAAAACAAGCACCCTTACTTGTCCTCAACATCCTCTAGAATAGAAACAAACTCTAATTCTCAGTGGTGTCACATTGAGAGTGGCCAGAGGCCTAACTTTTTCTTTCAACAAATCAAAAACTTCAGTCTCCAAGGCTGTCAGTCCTATCCCTTTCCTAGCAACTACATTTACTGTAAACGATAAATCAATAGGCCAATCCTAAAATGCTTTAGCAGCTACAAATTTTAGTGTATTTGTTGTTGCTAAACTTTTGTTTCTTGCATGTTCTCTGGACACAAATAATACGCCTCTTGTTTTGAAGTGTGGGATTAAGAGAGAATACTCTGTAAATATATATGGCACGTTGTAGTCTATAAAATAAAGTTGCTTCTTTCCTTGAAAGTGGTCCTAAAACTCAAGTTGTGTAATCATAGTGTAAAGTAGTCTGTAAGTCTTGAATAGCCCAAATTTGGTGCCTCCTCTGATCCTTTCCTTCTGTGAGACTGCTTATATTGTGTGTCTCATTTCCTCCTTGCTCCTGAGGTCAAACTCTCTGACCCTCAGGAGAGCTCTAAAAGTCCAGACTAAATCAAATAATGACAAGATTGGTTTTTTCCCCATGTGGTGGTTTGGAGCTATGTACCCAAGAAACACATGTTTTTAAACTTAACATTCCTGTGAGTATAAACTCTTTTAAATGGGATATTTTGATGGGGTTGCTTTAGTTAAGATGTGGCTCAGCTGAATCATGATGGGTCTCAATTGCATTACTGAAGATTTATAGGGAAGGTCACAGAACAGGAGAAAGCCATTGGGAGCAGCTAGAAGCTGAAAGTAATAGAACCTGGAAGAGAAAGGAGGAGCCACTACCTTGTGACAGAAAAGCCAAGGACCAAGGATCACTGGCAGCCAGCCCCAGAAGGCCATGGTCTTCTGGAAGAGAAAGTATTGCCTTGATGAAGCTCTGATTTTGGATTTCTCTTAGCCTCAAAATTGTGAGCCAATAAATTCCTGTTGTTTAAGCCAATCCATTACATGGTATTTCATTTAGCAGCCAGGAAAGTAAAATATCTATTATCACTCTCTGTATGGAAGAAAACCAGAAGCTGTCATCCATTATAATACTTGAAAGAATTGAAAGCACAGGATAGCTCTAAGAGACCTTTTCTGTCTAGTTTCCATCTAAAAGTCAATTTCATTCTGGTTGTAAGATGCAGAATTATTTACTCATACCACCTCTAGCAGTTTCCCCTACAATTCTAACCTCAAAACACCAGTATATTTTACTAGCATTTCATCTTTTTATTTGCTTATTGAACTTAGTTCTATGGTAATATTTTTTCCTGAGCTAGCTTTATATCACCCCACTAAGCTTCATTGTATAACCTCTACCTTCTGTTAACCTCCCATTAATAGTCCTAATTTTCAGTTTCATTTTTCTAATTATGCCCATGGAGGTAATTAATTTCTACTACAACCGAGGTTCCCTTAATTGTCAAAAATGTTATTTAAAAATAAATATAGACCTCTGCATGAAGTGAACTTTCTATTGGGGAAAGATTGTTGTAATTATAACACAAAATAAATACTATAATAGAGTATATTCAAATGATGGAGACCCAGCCCTGTCTGGATACTTCCCAAGAAAGGTTTCCAGGAAGAGGAGGTGATATGCCAAGTTCACAGGTTTGGACACAAACATTTCAGATAGAGACAGCATGTTATGCAAAGCATGGAAGCATGAACAAATGATTGTGTTGGAAAGAGAGTAGTCTCAGATGACAGAGACTGGAGTAGGGTTGTGGGTAGAATGAGGAAGAGAACACAAGTCTGTATAGGTGGGAGGGAGGGTCATTCAAGGCTTTGTTTGCTATTCTAAGGACATGGTCTTTTATATCATGGTGCTCAATCTTTTTTCCTGCCCTGATATGCATGGCAGATGATATTCACATGAAAGGAAAATAATCCTTTGGGGATATATAAAAACAATTTTCACCATGCTGGCTAAATTTAACCTCTTTCTTTAGCTCTCAAATATAGATATTTCAAATTACAGCTGCTACAGCTCCAGGTAATATGTCTCTTTTCAAAGCAGGAAGAAGGCTAAAAGGGGTTCGGAATGGTATTTGTGAAAGACAGACTAAAATAATATGTCTTACAAAATAATATGTTAGGGACATAGTGCATTTCAGTTATTCATTAAACATCCACATGAATGATATGTTTCTCAGAATAGAGTTCCGGGATACAGAATGAGATTGGCAATTAGAGCCATAAGAACAAAATGACATTAATTAGGGAGATATTCTTGAGATACAGAGGAGCAATGAGAGAACAGTGGGATATAACAGTATATATGAGGCATGCTTGGGGAGAGAACATGGGGTTGGTGATTAAGAACCAACAGTGAAAGTATTGGAAGAAGAACTAGAAGACAGTGGTATTGAATACATAAAAGGAAGTTTCCTTAGGATTAAATGGTCAAGAGTGTTAGAGGCTACAAAGAAGACCAGTAAGATAGTGAACAAGAGACTGTGTCAGGTAAACTTTGATGACTTTTATAAGAATAGTTTCTACTGAATTTAGAAAATAAATTGCTAGCTTGCTGTGTTTTGAAGCATGAATCAGAAGTGTTAAATAAAAACGTTTAGACAGCAACCTCTAAAAGTTTGATGGTGAAGGGAAGGGAGGAGAAATTCAAAATTAACGTTAGAGAGATACAAATTGGGAGGAAAATGTTGCTACGATTGAGGAAATTAGAGAACAATTTTAGATTGAGGGGAAAGAAGAATGAAGAAAAAGTTTGAAGCTAGAAAAGAGAACAATTCATCCAAGTCCCAGAAGGATTATGAGCATTTGGGTCAAGAACACAGGTGGATTCTGGGTATTAGAGAAAACTTTGGTTTCTTTTTTTTGTGTGACAGTTTAGACCCTTTACTTGGTTTCCAGTGATCACATATCACAGTTGTAATAGAAAAAAACTTTATGTTCCGCTTGTATTGATCTTGGAATCAAGAAGAGATGGTACATGTAAGGAGCCCAGTGCACTGCCTGGACCATGTTCTCATAGCTCCTTTTCTCTATTCCACAGAGATGAGGGGACAATATAGGGATGAATGTGGTTTATATGCCTTTATAACTGTGCAAAAGGAAAGTTACGGGGTTTCATGAGGTGTGGTCTTTCTGTCCCTCACAGTGCCACTAGCCATATTACAATATCACTAAGCATCAAAGCAATAACTAATACACTCTCTGATCCCCTTGAGGAAGGGAATCGTCTGTATATGTAGAGTAGCTATTAAAGTAATTCTTATGATTTAGAGCTTGTGAAAGCACAACTCACTTCATAAAATGAGGGGTTGAAAGTCCTGAACACATGGGTAAAACCTGACCTTTTCACCAGAGCTGTCCAGCCCCCAGGTTTAGAAGTCCAGATCCCACCACAAGAGAGAAATGTCAAAACAGAAGCCTCCTTATTTATTGCTTTTATCCTATAACTAAAGATAATCACAAAAATAACAAAATGTTTCTTGTTTAGTGATATCAGCTTCCCTGGGAGTCATACAGACACCATTTTTTGATGCCTGAATGGGAACTAATAATTTCCAAATTTTCCAACTCTAGGCTTATTAAATTCTAAAAGCAAACTTACAACAAAATACTCGAGGCTATAAAGAATGTTATCACACATGTAGTGCAGAATCCAGCCCAGCCATTTTAAAATGCCTCAATAACCTTCCATTATACTTTACTCTTTGGTCTCCAATTACCTTTTCATAGCTGCATGGGTAAGTGTCCATTTACTTGAGAGGTATGATACTTTTACATTATCCACATAATGTTACCCCTTCAATGTACTACAGGATTGCTAGCTGAAAATAGTTTTGCTTTGTTTTTTTCAAAAAGAAGGAGATTTTCTTCCATTTTCCACTTTGCAGGTGTCTTTTGAATAGACCAAGGAGGAAGATCCAACTTTGTCTTAGCCATTTACTATATCAGATCTTTAGAGCACCAGCCCTTTGTTACTTGGGTGAGTGCCACCATTTATGACAAAAATCCAAATATGATCCCATTGCTCTTCTAGAGAATATATGCTTCACATTCTGACTGCACTATTCCAGTTACTCTCTTCCCTTCTGCCTTTTGTGTTCTACTTCTCCAAATAGAAATAAATTAAGCAATTTCTCAAGACATTGTAGAGTTGCAACTCAACCCATGGATATGTGATGAAATGAAAATAAAGACCTCATCTCACCCATGGCATCTATTTCAGACTCTGCATTGAAAACCAATGAGAAAATACAACAGCAACAGTGGGCTCTACTTGAAAGGATTTCTTGAAAGAGGTAGAACTCTAAAATAAAGAACCACCTCTAATAGAAACCTTCATGCAACTTCTCCAATTGTAAAAAATAATCAGCCAATACTGGCCTATACATACAAAGAAAATAAGTGAGCAGGCCAATGTACTTTTCTCTTCACACCAGATACAGTGAGAAAAGTAGAGGGAGCTACCTCTTAAATAATACAAACCCTAAGGAAGTTGAATATAGACTTGCCATGTGGCCCAGCAAAACCATTAGTAAGTATATACCAAGAAGAACTGAGAGCAGTGACACGAACAGACATCTGCACACCAATGCCTTATTGGCATTATTCACGATTGCTAAAGTTGGAAACAACCCAGGTGTCTATTCAACCTATGAATGGATAAACAAATTGTGGTGTATACATACAATGGAATATTATGCAGCAGTAAGAAGAAATGAAGTTGTGAATCATATGACAACATGGATGAACCTGGAGGACATTATGTTAAGTGAAGCAAGCCAGACAAAAGGACAAATACTGTATGATTGTGCTATTATGGGCTAAATATATTGTGTAAACTCATGGAGTGAGTAATTAGAATATAGGTCACCAGAAAATAGAATGAGGGTAGAGAATGGAAAGTTGAGGGTTAATATGTGCAGAATTGGTAAAAAGCTTGTTTGTAAATCTTTGGAAATGAATGGATATGGTGGAAGCACATCATAGTGTTTGTAACTAGCAGAGCTATTATATGGGTATAATAGTGGCTGAAAGGGTAAGTCTAAGGTCATGTATACTACTAGAAGGAAAGCTAAAAAATGAAATATGGGACTGTATAACATAGTGAAACCTCATGTAAAATACAAATATGGGTGATGTTGCATATATAAGACTGCCTTTACAAAATGTAAATACAAATAAACTAGAGAGAAGGAAACAGAATAGCAATGTATGGCAGGGGAAGCATAGGGATTGAGAAGTGATGAGGTTTTTTGTTTATTATTATTATTATTGGAATAATGAAAATGCTCTAAAAATTATTGAAGTGATCAATGTACAGCTATGTGATTATACCGAATACCATTGATTGTATACATTGGATGGATTTATACTTTATTAATATGTATCAATAAAATTGAGTTGTTAAATAAATAATACAAGTATGCTCTTTTTTCAGGTGGAAGTGGGGCCTTTTGGGAAGTAAGTGCTAAAGGTGTGAAAATTATTACAAAGCTATCAGAAAATTGTTAGAGAAAAATGTGAGCACGGTTCTCAAGACACATCTGTCATTTAGATTGGTGAAAACGTAATTGTGGTTTCAGACTGAGTTTTAAATCATTATAACTAGGTTTAAACACATCTTTATTAATCAAAATAGGAACCATTATAATCAACACATTTTTGCCAACAATAAATAAGTTTGTTTATTCCTGTAGCATAAAAATCCATGCTTCAGGATTTGACGAACTCTTGAAAGCATTTTCTGTATCCTGCCAGTTGTGGAAGTGTTTTCCCTACAAAAAGTTGTTGAGATGCTTGAAGAAGTGGTAGACGGTTGGTGAGAGGTCAGGTGAATATGGCGGATGAGACAAAACTTCATAGCCCAATTCGTTCAACTTTTGAAGCGTCGGTGTGCAACGTGCAGTCGGGTGGTTTTGTGGAGAAGAATTGGACCCTTTCTGTTGACCAATGCTGGCTTCAGGCATTGCAGTTTTCGGTGCATCTCATCGATTTGCTGAGCATACTTCTCAGATGTAATGGTTTCGCTGGGATTCAGAAAGCTGTAGTGGGTCAGACCAGCAGCAGACCACCAAACAGTGACCGTGACATTTTTTGGTGCAAGTTTGGCTTTAGGAAGTGCTTTGGAGCTTCTTTTAGGTCCAACCACTGAGCTGATCATCACTGGTTGTCGTATAAAATCCACTTTCCATCGCATGTCACAGTCCGATCGAGAAATGGTTCGTTGTTGTTGTGCAGAATAAGAGAAGATGACACTTCAAAATGACAATTTTTTTTTCAGTCAGCTCATGATGCACCCACTTATAGAGCTTTTTCACCTTTCCAATTTGCTTCACATGCTGAATGACCATAGAATGGTCAACAGTAAGATCTTTGGCAACTTCTCATGTAGTTGTAAGAGGATCAGCTTCGATGATTGCTCTCAATTGGTCATTGTCAACTTCCGATGGCCGGCCACTACGCTCCTTATCTTCCAGGTTCTCGTCTATTTTGCAAAACTTCTTGAACCACCACTGCACTGTAGTACGTTCGTTAGCAGTTCCTGACCAGATGCTTTGTTGATGTTATGAGTTGTCTCCGCTGCTTTACGACCTATTTTGAACTCAAATAAGAAAATCGCTCGAATTTGCTTTTTGTCTAACATCATTTCCATATCTAAAATAAATATGGGGCCGGCTCGATAGCCCAGTGGATAGGGCACTGGCATACCACATGGGAGGCCCTGGGTTCGATTCCCGGGGACCTCTCTTAGCGGGCAGACCGCCTTGAGAATGGCAAGCCGCCATGGGCGGGCCAGAGCCGCCGTGGGCAGGGCAAAAAGCTGCCACGGACAGGGCAAAAGCCGCCACGGGCAGGGCAGGTCGCCCGCTAATGGAGCGCAGCCAGCCACCCGCGAACTGAAAGCCAGCCATGAACAGACGCAAAGGCCGCCCACAAGTGGGGAAAGCCGCACCTGCGCAGTGACCACTCTCGGCGCGTCGCCGCACCGGGGGGGAAGGGGAGATATGTAATAAAAATAAATAAATCTTTAAAAAATAATAATAATAAAATATAATAAATATAAAATAAGCAGCAAGTAATGTCATTAGCAAAAAAACATAAAGTGAGAAATGCACATTAAAATGATGTATAACATAACACATTTATTTAAGAATGTATTCCAATATCAAACATTTATTTAAGAATGTATTCCAATATCAAATTTCAACAAAGCAAAACCGCAATTACTTTTGCACCAACATAACAGTAGCCTCAAATCTTTTCAATATCCTGCCCCACTCTGCTGGTTTTCCAATATTATGTATCTAGCCTTCCCCAGGAAAAATGCCTGAAGTGTGACTCCTAGGCTCTCTTGATATTAGATGCGCATGTTTGACCAGCTTTCATGAAGCAGACTCATTTTCAGGAGACTTGAAAGGCAACGTGAACATCGTGTGACTGAAGGGTTCTGTCAGGCATGGTCTCATGTAGTCATGGGGTTTGCTGCATCTCCTGTAGAGAGGTGCTGGTTTCTGGTTCCTGACTTCATGGACTCAATTAGCTAGCAGAAACAGCTGGGATTTCCACTGAAAATGTTTGTGGTGTGATGGGCATTTCTTTTCTTTCAGGCTTTGTAACATCCAACCTTGATACTTGATCCTCCCAGACATTCTGTAAGATACCAAATATGCTGTAACGAATCCATTTTCTATTTCAGTTATCTAGAGTGCATTCTCTTGTCTGCAATGCCACCTTGACTGATAAACTGTTTGATTTAGAAAAGGCTAATGTGTACCTAGGACTGCTGGATGAGAAAGCCCAGTCTAATCTTAAGAAGTGTATGGTTGGCAAAAGTCACTTCATCCACATAGGCCTTTTACTATTTTAGAACCTTTAAATTGGTCAAGCAATTTTGTTACTGTTTTCAAAATTTGATGCCCATTTGTTTTCCCAGCTGTGAGGAGACATTTCTGCATCATAAAAGAGTATATTAATATAAATATGACAAAAAACATCCTGTGATTTTTGCATAGATATTACCTCTAGATAAATTGGCTATTATTATTTTATGTTCAAAGATCTTTAAAAATCTACATACATTTCTGCAATGATTTTATTGTACCTCTAAAGATCCCATATTCTGAGCCTAAATGAGTAGTTCCATAGGATTTAATTTTTAACACCATGCTACCTTCAAATGAAAGTAAAGAATATCACTGGTAATAACCCTCTCATTCGTCCTAAATGTGCAAAATGAAAAATTCAAAGGGGGAAGACCAGGCATGTCCAAGTTATCTCTTATACCGTTGTACTATTTCTAATACCATATGATTTATTATTTATTATGTTTAATGTTTACTGCCTGTCTCACCTACTAGAATGTAAGTGGCAGAGGTTTTTGTTTTACTCACCGATGTCATCCAAGCTTTAACAGTGTTGGCACACCTTTGAATGAATATTTTCTGAATGAAAACAGTTGGCTACTTTTAGTCTTCAAATAAGTGGAGAGCTACTATTTTATGACTTACTTCCAAGTCATAATCCTCCATGCGAGAAATGTTACTCAAAATCGATCCCTGATACGTAGTACACAGGCAATGCTGAGTTTTCTCACAATTTTACTAAATACTTTCTACTTCCTAAAGGGTCAAAACTTGAAGTTAATATAAGTTAAATGGGTTGTCTTTCTTACCTTTCATTTCATTTTCCTTTAAGTTTTTTTCTTGTATTCTAAAAACTTTTAATTCAGTTTAACATGGTAAAAAAAAAAAACTAAGTTAAAAGGAAATAAATCTTCAGGCTTTATAAGCATTTCTGGGTATCCTGAACATTTTATGGAAGGTTGTACTGAGAAACTTTTCTACCTAGTATAGTTTTTTTTCCCTATTGTCCATAGTTTTGCACTGCAAATTTATATTTTTACAGCCTGTTAAGGCAAACTATGGCAGAAGCAAGAGAAACTAGGATTGATATATTTTTATATTTTAAATTTATTTTTAAGCTTTTTATTTTGAAATAATTTTAAACTTACAGGACAGTTAAAAAAATAATGCAAGCCCAATACAGAGAATTCCAACATAGCCCTATCCCTGCAGACCCAGATCTACTATTTTAACATTTTGCCATATTTGCTATATCATTTTATCTGTCCATCAGTGTATAAATCTATCTATTCATCTATTTTTATATCTGTCTATTTATAAATCCATTTTCTGAACTTGAGAATAGGTTGTATACGTCGTGCTTGTTGAACACTTAACATGTTCAATGTGCATTTTCTAAGAACAAGGATATTCACTTATGTAATTACCTCAAGTTCAGTTATCAAGTTCAAGAAATTTAACATTTATATAAAGCTTACAGTCTATATTTCATTTTTTCATATGTACCAATAATTGAGCCTTTTCTCCCCCCTTGAAAGTTCCTGTGCAGGATTATGCATTTAAGTGCCATTGTCTCTTTAGTTGTTCATTCTTTGTTTAAAATTGTGGATACATATATACAACATAAACTTTACCATCTCAACCACTCCCAAGCATACCATTTAGTGGGATTACTCATATTTACAATGTTGCACACCCTCACCACCTTCCACTACTAAAACTTTTCTATTTCCCCAAACAGAAATCCTGTACCCATTATGCACTAACTCTCCATTCCTCCTGGAGCTCTGTATTCTATGAGCTTGCATATTCTCCAATATTT
>PVKH010015024.1:5500-16316 GCA_004027955.1 Chaetophractus vellerosus | reverse complement strand
ATGTCCTCTCATCTTCCAACACGTTAGCCTGGACTGGTTCCATGGCTGAAGCAGGATTCCAAAAGAGAACAGCATTTACACACCAAGACATCTTGAATCACACTGTCAATTCCACCATATTCCATTGCCCCAGCAAATAAAAAATAATTCTCACCAGATTTAAAGTTGCAAAAAGAGGCTGCACCTGATATTAAGAGGAGATGCACAATCATATTGCAAAAGACATGAATAGTAAGAAAGTTAGAGAATGGTGCCCTCTCAATACTCCATTTAGCATAAGTATAAATTTCAAGACCCTTGACTTTAAATTGGTTCTTTCAAGGACTAAGCCTTGAAGGATGCCTTTTCCCACTCAGCAAGGATTAATTCCTTATAGAAATAAGTGAAGCTTTCTTATACGTTTAATTACCAGCTACAGATATTATACTTGAGAAGGTCAAGTTTCATCTAGATGTAATAATTATTTCCTGCCCATTATCTCCAGCTCACCATTTCTAGGCTGAGAAGAAGTAAGCCCTTTTCCTCCTAGATACCTCATTGAGTACAGTGACCTCATGTCTGGCTCATTGATTAGCAGCACAATGCCATAGTGATATTGTCATTTATATATTGTCTTTTATTTGGCCAAACTGTTCTTTTTTTATCTTCAATTACTTTTTTAAAGGTGCTTTAGATTAAATAAATTTTACACAAAAATATACAGTGATTTCCACATACCCCACCTCCAACCCTCCCCACACTTTCCCCCATTAACAACATCTTTCATTAGTATGGTACATTTGTTACAATTGATGAACATATATCGAAGCATTGCTACTAACCATGGGCTATAGTTTACATTATAGCTTTTACTTTGTCCTGCATATAACCAGTCCTTTAATAAATGCTTAAGCATCGTGGTACTGGTAAGTGGGGGTGTTTGTTCCTGCTATTAGGAGATGCCATATTAAATGTAAATAGTAAACAGAATCACAGGAATTGGAAAGAAGAAGATTTTGAAGACACTAGGTGAATTCTCCTGGCAGGTTTTGGCATTTAGGGGAGACAGGGGACACTAGAGACTTGAGGTTGCTAGCATCGGTAGCATTAAGTAATGTTGCAAGTAGATATGCCATTTTATTTTGCAGTTGAATATAGTTTTCCTGACCTCTAATTCCTCATTTATTAAGGAAAAACTCTCATTTTCTTTCCATGTGGTTCCCTTTGGCGTGTTTTTGTTTTGTCTTTATTTTAACCATTCTACTTATAGGTCTTCAATTTGCTGAGGAAATTCTACATGTGTAGCAATCCACAAAGAATTAAAATGGTAAAATTGTTCTCTAATCATAATGTATATATGAAATATACATGAAATATAACCATTGTTGATATCCACACAGTTTTTTTTTTTTTACCAATGGGACAAGTTCCAAAAAGCCTATAATAAATCTTTAAGACAAAATCATGTTAGGGTTTGCATTCAGCTGCAAATAACAGAAGGTCCAAAAGAAACGGTAACTTAAACAGATGACAGCTTTAATAATCCACAAGAAAAATGTCTACGTTAAGGGAGGCTCGGGGTAGTATAGCAGTTCTGTCACTTTGTCAAGGACTCAGCTTTATTTTAATAAGGCTCAATGCGTGGTTTTCCTCCCCAGGGCACAACACAGGTTATTCACCTCCAGACACTGAATCCATATTCAAGGCAGAAAGACTACCAGAAGAATCCAGAACACAGGGCTTGTTATATGGGTCTTTTTTAAAAATCCTTATATTCAAGCATATTGTAATATAAATATGTGCCATATAATAAGTTCAATGAATTTTCACAAACTGAAATTGCTTCTGTATGCAGAAGCTAGAAAAGAAAGATGTAATTGGCCACTCAGAAGCTTCCTTTGTGCCTAAGTCCACTCTCAACATCCTTCCCCTTATAAGCACTATTTAAAAGTCTAGCAGCATAGATTACTTTTTGTCTTTTTTTTTCTTCAATCTTGGAGACAATGCCATGTGCACTTGAGAAGACTGTATTTTACTGCCATTTGTTGGAGTGATTTGTGTATTTCTGTAGCATCTAGTTAGAGAATAGTGCTGATCAACTGTACTATTCCTTTATTAAGATTCTGTCTAGTCATCCTGTTCAGTATTGAAAGTGGGTTGTTGAAGACTCCAACTGTGATTGTAGAAATGTCTATCGCTTCCTCGGTTCAAATTTTTTTCAAATAATTTGTACCCTGTTATTAAGTGCCCATATGTTTAAAATTGTTATGTCTTAATGGTGAAGTGACATTTTGACAAATACAGGAAGCCCTTCTTTACCTTCTCACCTGTTTTCTCCTTAGATTTCTGTACAATTCTAGGAGTTCACCTCATTTCTGTCACTACACAGAACTCATATGCATGTACAACAGCCTCAGTGAAATACACCATGTGTACACCCGTGCTGAACCCATTCATCTACACTCTGCGGGATAAAGGTATAAAGGGAATATTGATAAACTTCCTTGGGGAGGATGCCGTGAAAAGGTCATTTTTCCTGTGGCTGGAAAAGGGCATCTGAGTGTGAGATGAAAACATCAGAGTCAGAAGTTGAGACTCTTTGTTCTGAATATTAACAAGACTCTGACTGTTTCTATATATTTCCTGAAATTTCTGTCTGTTCTATTTCAAGAAACCATGATTAAGTTCCTTATTATCCTTTTGGTATCAAGAAATTTCCCCTTTGTCCATTTTCTGATTTCTCAAAGTTATCACAAACATTGACTCAAACTATTTAAAAGTTCCCACTTTTTTCCCTCACAGGGTATCATGACATGGATTTTTTTTTAAAGCATGTATTTTATTTATTTATTTTTTTTATTACATAACCCCCCCTCCCCTTTCTGCTTGCTCTTGCTGTGTGTCCTTTCTTCTGTGTCTTTCTATGTCTGCTTCTTGTCTCCCCCCGTCTTGGCGGCCACACACTGAGTTGGCCCTCCATGGCGGTGGCTCACTCTGTTCCAGGGTGGCTCCATTCCATTTTCATGGGCCATTGACTCAAACTATTTAAAAGTTCCCATTTTTTTCCTCACAAGGTATCATGACATGGATTTCTTAAAGAATATTTTTCTCAAGTACATAAATTACTCTGAATAATTTTACCATGGTTTTACTGAAAAATGATTCTGAGTGGTATGGATACTATGGAAAAAACTACACTTGACAACTAAGACCATTTACATAAGTATATTGGGGAGAACAATTCTGAAATACAGTTTTTAACTTTTGCATCTTTTATTCCTTTCTATATCACTAACTTAAGTACTCTGTCTGATAATGTTGACCTTAGTTACTAGTATGTTTTATAGATGATCTTTCTGTTTTCTTTTCTCATTAGAATCTTGCTCTCCTATTCAAACAGTGCCCACAGTTGCTGCCAGAGTCCCTGGCACAGGTAGTAGAGTTAAAAAAAATGTTTACCAAACACATGTCTCCAATATGGGCTCTACAGATTGAAAGTATGTGAACAAATATGGCTTGACATACAGATATATCCATCCTTAGAGTCAAGGCTGAACTTAACTATGATAGAATAATAGACTATATGATAGAATAAAAGTTCCATTCATACATTTGGTTACTATAGAAAATATTTTACTGATAATATGCATCTACTCATTAAAGTATGAAATTTGCTGTCCATATGTAAAGGATTTATTCACTGAGGTGCAAGAATGTGTTGCATGTTATTTTATTGCACTATTTTCCAATTTCTGCTTTAAAACTTCCAGTGCTGTATTCAAGTGTGAGTACTTCTATTCATCTAAACAAAATATGGAGACTATCTCTAAATTTCATTATAGACATAAAAGTGCAAGTGAATGAATAATCTATGCATTTACTCTATCATTAATTTTCTTATCTCTTTTTGATCAAAACTCTTCAATTCTCATGATCAAGGATCAATGAGTGACCCATACAAATGATAAATTCTTGTTTATTAATGACTTTGGGAATGGGATCTTGTGATTCAGGGTCACAAGTTATCCTTTCAAAATATTCATGTTTTTCTAACCTTTCTTGGTTACCTCTAAGGGAAACTCAATGGTAGTCATACTTTATTACATTTATCTAAAATAAATTAGAATAATCAGGGTGATCATGAATACTGTCCTTAAAAAATGATTGTCAATATTAAAAAATCAGCAGGCATATATTGATTTTAAACTGTTATTTCAATACTCATTGTTGTATCAGTTAACTATTGCTGCATTACAAAAAAACACAGAAATCTATATTATGAGATCATTCTTTTATTGTTGCATGGATTTCTATTTGGGGAGTTCTTGAGATCTCTTCATAGTTCTTTATGACACTGGTTTTCTCTGTGTGATATAGGGAGGCTTTGCTGATATTAGCTGGGATAATACACATACTGGTGGTAGACTGATCTGGTTTGGCCTCACATGGGATAACTGTCCCTGCCTCTACATATTCTAGACTTCTCCACCATGCTGACCCATACTTGTACACATAGCAGAAACAGGTTTCCAGGAAAGAGCAGGAGAAATAGTCCAAGACATTTTATGACACATGGTCACTTCCACCATATTATACAGGTCAAAGCAAATAAAAAATATAAGTCCCAGATTCAAAAGTGGAGGAATCCACTCTTCCTCTTCATGAGAGGAGTTGCATGGTCCTACTGCAAAAGACATTGATTCCACTATTGTGTGGATCTCCACTCAAACAATAACTTAAAGAATATCAAACTTCCATCCTGGGGATCTCTGCTACACTTTCAAATGGGATAACAAGAATTCCATGGTTACTGGGGCTGTGCCTAGTGAAGAAGTATGTACCATTTCAATGGCTATAGGTATTGATGACTGTACATATATAAACCTTTTCTTTTGAAATTGAAACTTAGCCTAGTATTATCTGTTGCCTAAGAATTACTTCCTGGGGGGCTGGCTCAATAGCCCAGTGGATAGGGCATCGGCATACCACATGGGAGGCCCCAGGTTTGATTCTGGGGGACTTCTCCTAGCAGGCAGACCACCTTGAGAATGGCAAGCCGCCATGGGTGGGCCGGAGCCACCGTGGGGAGGGCAAGAAGCTGCCATGGACATGGCAAGAGCCGCCACTGGCAGGGCCGGTCGCCCACGGATGGAGGGCAGCCAGCCACCCGTAAACTGAAAGCCAGCCATGAATGGATGCAGAGACTGCCCACAAGAGGGCAAAGCCATACCTGCGCAGTGTCCACTCTCAGCATGTCGCCGCAGCGGGGGGAAGGGGAGATATGTAATAAAATAAATAAATCTTAAAAAAGAAAAAGAATTACTTCCTGGGAGTCTTCTTATTGATCAAATATGGTCTCTCTCTAAGCCAAACTCAGCATAAAAATGCATTACTTTCCCCCCAGCATGGGACATGACTCCCAAAGATGAGACCCCCTGGCAGCGAGGGATTATTACAAAGTGCAAACTAGCAGTGTACATGGAAAAATACCTTGACCAAAAGGGGGATGGGGTAAAGACAAATGAGTTTTTATGGCTAAGCGATTTCAAAGTGAGTTAAGAGGTCCGTCTAGAGGTTACATCTATGCATATCTAACAAAGATCTCATTGACTGCTACAGTAAATAGTGCCTCAAATAACAGGGCTTCTGAGAGCTCTAGAGACCTCCAGAAACTATAGGCTGGGCAGACAGCTCAGGATTTTGGCACCCTTTCATTGGGCACTACTTTGGATTTTATGCTTCACAATGTGACAGAGTTGGACTCATTTGTGGTTTCCCTACACATGGCCCTTCTGCCCCTTTTATTTGAACCTATAGTTAGTACCAGACTTTCTAGATGTATGTCCAAGAGACTGAAATCTTTAGGCTGTCTGTGTGCTCATTGAGCCTTGAATCTCAACAGGGTTGCAACACCTACCCTCCATTTTATCTGATTCACTCAGGATAACTAACAAGGATATGATGATGAACAATGACCATCCCAAGGAACAGAGGAAGTCTGCAAGTGCTAGCAAGATAGTCTCATCCATCTGCCCCATGGGATCTAAGCCCCCTCTCAATTGGAGGCAGAGTGGGCATCACCATTTCACACTGTTCAGAATTAGGATATGAATGATGGACTAGAGTAGACTCACTTTTATTCTACTATAGGATTATTCTTATTCTAGGAATGAAAGAACTTTTGACATTGATATGAAGCTGGTGGCCACCAGAGATTCTGAGGGGAAAGAGAGGGAAAAACAGGTGTAATATGGGGGCATTTTTGGAATATTGGAATTGTTCATTAATAATTTTGCAAAGATGGATACCGGCCATTATATATTTTGTCACAACCTACATAACTGTGCAAGACAGAGTGTAAACTCTAATGTAAATTATAATCCATGCTAAGCAGCAATGCTCCAATATGTGTTCATCGCTTGTAACAAATATACCACACTAATGTAATATGTTGTTAATGTGGGAAAGTGTGGGAGGGGTATGGAGTGGAGCATATGAAATTCCCTATATTTTTATGTAAAATTTTTATAATCTAAATATTTTTTAAAAATTAAAAAAGCATAAAAATACAATGATTCTGAGAAAAAGTGGAAAATCAGGGTAGTCTCTGGAAAGAGTCTACCAAAAGTATAAATTTGAAATCAATAAAGTCTCCTTTAGGAGCCCCAAGGTACTGTACCCTCAGCTGATGGATGGATTTTTCAGAAAATAAACTGATAAACTCTACATGTTATGAGAACCTGTGGAATATGTGCTCCAGAGGGTCATCTATTCCAAATGTAAATATTCCCTCCCTTCCCCTTGTGTACAGAAAACCATTCTTGGGTTATGAAAAAATACACCTTTTGCCTTCCAGATACCTCACTGTATTCAGGAAATTTACACATTGCTTAGGTGAGCTGAGGGACTCTTGTTTAACTGATACTATCTTGATTTGTTCATGCATATATTGCATTATATTTGACTCACCTGACCCTTAATATATGTTTGATGATTTCCATCTGGTAGCTAAAAGTATTGTGTCCTGCCTGGAGGACATGATATTTCAAATATAAATATGAAACAGAGATTTAAGAATTCATCATGGAATGTCTTCATGTATGGTAATCATCAACGTTTAAAATACAGTATCATTTTTCTGATTTTCATAAAATACACATGGAATGTAACCATTTTTGTTCTCTGTGAATCTATTTATTATTGATATAAATTCCAAAATTCTCAAATATATTATCAATAGTGTGTTTAGTTAGTGATAGCATTTAGTTAGTGACAGCAAGTAAATTAAAGTTAAAAGAAAACAGTGACTTAATTAAGACTGGTTTTTAAACAAATTATCCCAACATCACAAATCCAGGATTAGTGAGTCCAGAGTTAGTATGACATTTTCAATGATATCATTAAGAATTCTTTTTCATTTTTCATCATGTTGCTTTTGTACTTATGATCATAGAAAAGCTGCTGCATCTCCAATGAATCTATATCCCAGGCAGGGAGACACACTTAAAAACAGACTTCAGCTTACTAACCTTTGGTCCAAAATGTGTCATGTGACATGGTAGGCAGAATAATTGTATATCTCAGATTCCACATCCAATTGTGAATATATTAAGAGTATGTGAATACGTCAGGCCACATGGCAAAGGGTACATAGGTAGCAGGTGGAATTAAGGTTGTAAGTCATCTGACTTTATGATAGGGAGAATATTTTGGATTACCTGGGTGGCCAAATATATGGATGAGAATGGCATAAGAGTTAATGATATAGTGATGCAAAGTGAGAAGTACAGCATGGGCCTTTTCTGTCTTTAAAGATTTAAGAGGTCTACAGGCCAAGGAACTTGGGTGAGCACTAGTAGCAGGAAAAAGCTAGAAAGGCAGATTCTAAATTATAACCTCTCCATTAGAAAGGAAAACAGCCTGCAAACATATCTACACTCAGGTAAATGGGAACTTTCAGACTACTGATAAATGCACTGAATACAGAAAATGTGAATTTTTATGAGAATCAACAGTGTGATAATTTGTTATAGCAGCTATAGGAATCTAACACAGATGATAACTCCTGGTTACATGGGATCACTGTGAGATCAATCAAGGTTTTATCTCTACATTATTTCCACTCCCTTCCAAAGCAAAATCAGTGGATGCTAATCAGGAAAAAAATGAGAAAGGATATAGGAAATGCAACTTACCATGGTTTTTCCAAGTGATAAGAGAAAAATATTTTCTCAAGGAAAGATTAAAGAGAAAACATTTAGCATGCTCATAATTAATATATGAAAAATGTGTTTAGCAGTAAATTGCTTAATTGGCTTAAGTATAAATAAATATTTCAATGCAGTAGAAAAATCACACATTTATCCAGTGAAACAGCTATAATATATGAGTGCCAAAAATAAATCTGTGAGGAAGGGCTGTTATCAAAAGGATAGCAGCTCTAAAATACCATTCCCCAAAAAACATGGAGAGAAACAGAAAGAGTCAGCACCAAATTTCTCCATACTCTTTACAACTAAGAGTTACAATAACGAAGCACACACTGAATTAAGAAAAGGAACAAATTAAAATGCAGTGATAAAAGGCAAAATGTCAAAAAAAGTTTTTAAAATTTTCCCAATTTTTGAATATCCCAGTCCTTTAATCCTATTTTATTTTTAGTTTTTTTTAAATTTTTATGTATTTTATCTCTTACATTTAAACTTATCATTATTATTTCATTTTCCTTTTAATTGTATCGGCTTCATCTTTAAAGAAGCTTTGGATCACAAAAGAGTTAAAACTGGGGTGGGAGAGGATCATTGATGGGGGTGTCAGAGATGGGGGTGCATGGGAGGAAGTTTAACTGAATATACATAGCAGATATATAAAATTGTTCAAATGCTCACAGGGCAGGGCCACAGTGGTGGAGAATCATTCAATAAATGAGAGAATACTGAATTCCCATCCTGGAGAGCTCGCCACATTCTCCAAGGGAGCAGCAACTGTCCTCCAAGTACAGGGGCAGTGACTGGCAAGGAGGATGATCCACTGATGGCCCCTTGTTACCAGTCTTTGCTCTTGAAATTGAAACTTAACCTATTGTTATTGGGTGCCTAAGGTTTGCCTCCTGAGAGCCTCTTTGTTTCTCAAATGTGGCCTCTCTCTAAGCCAAAATCAGCATATGAGTGTATTACCTTCCTCCCAGTGTGGATCATGACTCATGGGGATGAGCCTACCAGACACAGAGGGATTACTACCAAGTGCCACCTGGCAATATGCCCGGAGGAAGACCTCAATAAAAGGGGAAAATGTAAAGACAAATGAGTTCATAGGGCTAAGAGACTTTAAACTGAGTTGGGAGGTCATCCCAGAGGAAATGCTTATGCACATCTCAGTAGGACCTCATAGGCTTCCAATGTGTATATCACCCCAAATTAGAGGGGCTCCTCGGGGCTCTGGAGACACCCAGGTCCTATATAAGAGTGGATAGCTCCAGAGTTTGGTGCCTTATCAGTGGGCCTTACTTTGGAATCTGTGCTCCTGATAGTGACATAGTTGGACTCAAATATGTCCTCATTGCACATGGTTCATCTGTCCCTTGTATTCAAACCTATATGTGGTGCTGGAGTTTGTAAGTGTACTTCCAGACCCTGGAGTCTTTGGACTGTCCATGTGCCAGCTGGGCTTGGAATCTCAGTGTAGCTGCAACTCCTACTCTACAGCTCAATGGACTCACCCAGGACACCTGGCAGGGAGATGATGATGGACAACGGCCATCCCAGGGAATGGAGAGAGTCTGCAGTTAGAGGCAGGATAATCCAACCATCTTATCCATTGGATATAAGCCCCCTCTCACTTGGAGGTGGAGTGGACATCACCATTCCAGCCTCCTCGGGATTAGGGGAAGAGCTATGAACTACAGTGGACCTACTGGTATTCTGTTATAGACATATTGTGATCCTCACAATGGAAGAAATTATAACATCGATGTGAAGCCAGTGGCCACTAGACACTCTGGAAGCAGAGAGAGGGAAAAACAGTAGTAATACAGGGACTTTTCTGGGACTTTGAATTGTCCCGAGTGACATTGCAATGACAGATATACGCTATTTTATATCATCATATAACATGCAGAACTGTGAGGGAAAGAGTGTGGTCTAGAATGTGAACTATGTTCCATGCTTAGTGGCAAAGGCCCATGATGTGTTTATCCCTTGCAGGTGATGTGCCATACTAATGAAGGATGTTTATGTGGGAGGTTGTGGGAGGTGTGGGAGGTGCATTATATAATTTTTGTGTAGCATTTATTTAATATAAGTTTCTTTTAAAAATTTTTATTAAAAAAAGATAGATCCTGGCTCCCTCTGGAGCAAATGTGAGGCATGGTTACTGCCCACTATGAAAGATTCAGGTTCCCTAAGAAAAGGGTTTCTCACTGTAACACAGCCCACTGCATTTGCAGAATCATCTGATCCTCTTTGAGGCACTAGGTGGGAACTGGGACACAGGAACCAACACAAAAATACTCAAAGGATAGCTACTACTATTGCTGTAAATAATAAATTGTTCTTCCCTGGAAAAAAAAAAGCCTCCCTATAAAGAAATGCCAAGAACCAAATGATTTTACTGTAGAATACTACATAACATTCAAAGAAGAATTAAGAAAACCACTCTCAATTCCTTCCAAAATATCAAAGATCAGGAAATTCTTCCTAACTCATTCTTTGAGGTTAGCATTTCATTGATAACAAAGCCATATAAAGACACCACAAGAACTTAATATAATTTACAGGATTCCTCATGAATATAAAACAAAATCTAACCAATTAATACAAAAGTATGTAAAAAAAAAAAA
>PVKH010015023.1:0-16258 GCA_004027955.1 Chaetophractus vellerosus | reverse complement strand
ATTCAATTGAGGGATATAGCATAACTTCACTTACTAATACCCCATTGTTGGTGCATGTTGTATATAAATATTGGTGTTAAACATATTGCCAGAATAAATAAATGCCTTAGTGTAAAATTCTTTTTTTAAAAATCCAGTATGATTTCCACAGTTAGATTCTCAGATAAGGAATTACTTGGTCAAAAATATAAGCTCTTAAATATTGCTTGAGCACGTATTGTCAAACTGATTTCCAATAACAATTCTGTATGCACTATTGCCATTAGCAAGGTAGAATTCGCTATTTCTTCATATCTTCATTATCACAAAGTTGTCATTTTACTTAACCTATGCTAATTTCAAAGAATAAACTTACTTCTAATAATCTGTTCTAATTTGGGAGCCAGGATAGCATGGTGGTTAAGAGCATGTTCCTAGGACCCAGTGAGTAATATCCCCACGTCTTAGTTTACTTTACCACCTTGGTTTGACACTTGAACTTTCCTGAAAAAACTTCTGGGACAGCCCCCATTCACATCCTTACAGAGTAATCCCTCTTCAGTGATCCCACAGCACAATAGCCATGTTTCTGGGTACCATTTTTAACACATCAGTCTACTAGATAGAAAAAGTCGTTCCAGATGCTCTATTGCAGATTACTTGCATTTCTAATGCTTAGCACAGAGTAAGAATTCTATATGTATTTAAGAAAATGAGAATATCCAGACAAATTTTGGTCAAATATAAAGATATATATAGTGGTTTACTAAAAAGAAATATTGATCAGCCACTATGTTCCAAACATTTTACATGAAAGTCACTCAATCACAATAGTGATTCAGAATAATAAGAATTGCCAGTTCCACTTATGGGTGAGGAAATCAGTGGAAAGAGCATGCCTGTCCACCTCCCTGAGCTTCAGGTTGCATGTTGGTATGTGGAGGAACTGGGGTTTCCTGTCTTTGAAGGCATACCTCACATCTTGTGAAGAACCATTCAAGGTATCAAAGATGGGCGACAAAAGCCCTGCAGCACACACCATGAGTGGGTAGGCACCAGCTAAATGATGGGTTTAAAATATGGTCCAAAATGATGGATTTAAATGATTCCTTCATTTTAGAAATAGCTTATGCTGTCTTCCCAACTTCATCTCTTTTCACAGCTGAACTGTTATGACAAACAATACAATCAATTGGTCCTGTGGCTCTTGTTTCCATGGCCTAATGAAATGACCACCACATTCATCAGCCACCCAGTCATCCCTCTCTGCTCATGGGTTCCACCTTTTTACAATAGCACATAGTGTGAAATCAGTACCAACCCCCTCTGTCCATTAGAAATGACAAATAAGCAGGACCTGTTTTTTGCTGCTTGAGTCCCAAAATGATAGGGCACTCCTTTCCTATCTTTGAAAATGATATTGCTAAACATGAAAATGACCATTCATTAATTTTAAAACATTTTGAGTTTTCCTAGAATGATTTATTCCATTTCAGATTAACTACCTGGGCATGGTTTTTCCCCTAGAGTTAGGCATGGGATGGGGAGGGCTGCAAGAAATGAAAGGTAGGACCTACCTACTTGCAGGATTTGGTACCATTTGGGTTTTCAACAGTGGGTTACTAAAAAATTGTCATGGTATATGAAAATAATGGTCCATCTATTACATTTTGTTGTGAACATGGACTGTTTATTTAAAGTTCCCAGATTTGTCCAGATAAGTGCTTACTGTGTAAGCCAACTTATTGTGTAATATTTGTAATAACAGCTCAGGCAAGCTAAGACAGATGCTAAGAGACTTTATCCAAACTAGTACAGCTTGGAAGCGAGTTAGGCAAGCTTTATAGCAGCACACTGGCTCTGACCTCACTATTCTAACTCCTGCATGTAAAAGCCAGAAACACAGAGGTGAAGAATCAAGGGAAAAGGAGACAGAGTGCTCAATTCAATGGAAAGGTCAGAGACTTAGTGGGTTCTTTCCCAGCCTATCTCACCATCATCCTTGCAAATGACAGAAGTCAGGAGCCCTGAAAGTCCCTGACAAGGTGACATGCTTTTGTGTTTGTTTTCCTTTCTCATACAAATGGAAATGGGGCCACTTAGAACCCCAGCTTAGTCTCATTCTCACATAATGGCCTCACTTGGGCACAGCTTCTGCCTCTCCTCTTATCCCTTTTACTGTCAAGCACCATTGCCCCAGAAATGTTCTCTCCTTGACAGTCAGCCTCCTTGCCTTGCTCTTTATTTAAACCAAAAATAAATCAAGGTCCTTTGCTTCTATATAACCAATAAAAAAAGAACTAAATGATTCTCGGAAATTGGATTCAAGGGTAAACGTTGAGAGTAACATGTTTATATCATGTCAGAAATGAAAAAGGGCTGCTTTCTCCTTTCTGGACTCATCTGGTCTCACAAATGTGTTTTAAAGAGTATATTGGTTGCTAAACCTATGCCTTTACACTTTTCTTGTTAATACGATTGATTTCTTGTTAATAGGCCTGTTCTAAGAAGCACAAATTATTTTTTTTCATTCGGGGGCTTAGAAAGTGTTGGAGATTGAATCGTGTTCCCCACAAAAGATATATTAAGTCCTAACTCCTGGTCCTGTGGATGTGAAACTATTTAGTAACTAGGAAGTATGAAGATGCTATTATTAGTTAAAGTGTGGGTTCAATTGTGAATAGGACCTTCAAAGATCCTATATAGATGAGGATATATTGAATCAGGGTGGCCCTTAATTCATATGGCTGGGGTCTGTATGTGCAGAGGAAATTTGGACACAGTAGGAATAGTATTAAGAATGAGGAAGAGACACACATTGACACAGAGGGAGACAGACAGCCATGGATGGAAGAAGAGATTCAGTAATGGATTGCCAGAAAGCCACCCTCAGAATGCTACAGACTTCAGAGAAAGCATGGTCTGCCAACACCATGATTTTGGTGGGCCTCAAAGCTGTGAGAAATAAGTTCCTGTTGTTTAAGCCAAATACACTGTGAAATTTGTTATAGCTGCCCCAGCTAGCTAAGAGAGGGTGAAGGGCTAGACCAAGGCCATACTTGAACTTACTTCGCCAATGAAGTTAGAATGACTTACAGATGGTAGAATGCATGGTTCAGATAGCCAGCTTCTTCCTGGTTCTCCATCAAGTGTCTGAACTGATCATCAGTGGATTCAAAAAGGAACTGAATCTTACTTGATAATGCTCAGAAGGCTGCTTGGGAGATGATCCTAATACTGAATTGGTCCGTGCTGATGTGGACTTGGTGCAGGGAAAAAGGTGGAGGGAACTTGGAGCTTGGGGACCTCCACTCTTTCACATACTGAATCTAACCAAGCTTAGGACCCACCTAAGTCAGTCTCAGAGTATCAAATAGACAAATGGGACTTTCTCAAAATTAAAAAAACTTTGTGTCTCAAAGGACTTTGCAAGAAAGTGAAAAGCAACTTACTGAATAGAAGAATATATTTGGAATCCATTTATCAGATAAAGGTTTAATATCCAGAATATATTTTTAAAAATCCTACAACTAAACAATAAAAAGACAAACAACCCAATTAAGAAATGAGCAAAAGACCTGAATAGACATTTCTCCAAAAAGGATATACAAATGGATAAAAAGCACATGAAAAGATAATGAATCACTGGTTATAAGGGAACTGCAAAGAAAAACCACAATGAGATACCATTTCACACCCACTAGAATGGCTACTATTTAAGAAAGGAAACTACAAGTCATAGAGTTAGAATCTAGTGTATAGGTTACCAGGGGATAGATTGGGGTTATAGAATGGGGAGTTGAAACTTAAATTGTACAGAATTTCTATTTAGGTTGATTGCAAATGTTTGGAAACATGATGGTGATAGTAGCACATTATTATGAGTATAATTAACAGGAGTGAATTATATAGGTGAATGTGTTTAGAAAGGTGAAAGATTAGTTTGCATATGATACTCGAATAAAAATTAAAAGATAAAATGTAAGACCATATAACACAGTGAACTCTATTGTAGACTGTCTTTGTTTTGCTAAAGGCTTCCAATGCAATATACCTGAAATGGGTTGGCTTTTGTAATGGGGATTTATTAGGTTAAAAGCTTACAGTTCTGAGGCTGTGAAAATGCCCAAATCAGTGCATCATCTGAGATGGTGTCTCACCAAAGTTTGCTTGCTGGTGATCCTGGACTCATGCCACATGGCAAGGCAAAATGGAAGTTGGTCCCTGCCTTCTCCTCCACGCTCATTTTCTCTCCAAGCTCAGCTGTGGTAGATCAGGAAAATGGCTGATCACTCCCTTCTCCTCCCAATCTCATCTTTTTCAGCTTCAGGCTAAAGTGGTTTCCCCTCAGCCTCTGTGTTCCTTTGATTTTGGCTTCTGGGTTCTTCTCTGTCTCTGCCACTTCTTTCTGTCTGTCTCTGCTTTTGGTCCTCCATTTATAAAGGACTCCAATAAGAGGATTAGGACCCACCCTGGGTCTCTAATCAAAGACCCTTAACTGAAGTGATCGAATAAAAAATGACCTAATCAAAAGATCCCTTAACTGAATCTAACCAAAAGGCCCCATATACAATAAACTTACACACACAGGAGAGGGTTAGTTTAAGAAAAGAGTTTTCTGAGATCCACAAAACAGTCAACCCAGCATATAGACAATGGGTTATAGTTAATAGTACAAGAATGTTCCTTCATGAATTATAATAAAGGAGAACACTAACAGAAGGTGTTTGATATATAGGAAAAAAATACATCTAGTGTAAACTATGGACAATAGTTAACACTGTTTTACTAATCTTTATTCAATTGTAACAATGGTGATACTATTAAAAATAGCAGAAAATAAATAAAACAAAAAAGTAAAAAGAAAAAAGAAATAGCACAATTATATAAACACGCTGTCAGTAATTGTAACAAATATTCCACACCAATGCAATGTGCTGGTAGTTGAGTCTCATATGGAAATACTGTGTTATTTGCATGATTATTTTGTAAACCCACAACTTCTCTAATAAAAAATATAAAATTAAAAAATAATAGCTTAAGTGTTTTACTGAATGATTTACATTTGTTATCTCATTTAACTCTCAGAAGGGTCTTGTGAGATATATACTACTATTATCTAAATTTTACAGAGGAGGTACTGTGTCTTTGAGCATCTGAGAAATGCATGAAGATCAAACCAGCGAATACCACATGGATCCCTCTAGGAATAAGACTCATTTAGTTTATAGCCTTAAGAATTCTTTTGTATTGTCTGCATATGTGGTTTCTGTTTGAAAATATAGAAAATGCACATCTTCTAAAGAATATCTCTATTTCTACATGAGGGATGGAGCTTCACTAAAGTTGGTACAGCAAGTCCTATTCCTTCTTAGTGGCCTTCAATGGAGCACATTGCAGCCTTGGCCGACCGCCACTCAGACTTGGTCCACATTCACCCATTCATTATAACTCACAGTATGATGTAAAGCACCTTGTCTATGATGCTACAAGGAACAGATTTCATTATTAGTTCTGCAACTCATAGATGTGTTAATTAATGCTATTGGAATTTAGTTTATCTATAAAATGAAAAAATATATATCATTGCCAGGAGTTCCTATATGTTAGATGAGAAAATATGTCTAAAACATTTATGCCAGCATGTTCAGTGATGCTTTAGTGTGTCAAGACTTCAATATTTAATATGAAATGGCACTGAAGAGTGGGCTCTAATTAATAGGTCTCAAGTGATCATATGCTGAGAGAAGCCTGGGGACAAGCCCTTCCAGAGGATTCTAAGAGGGCCATTGCCTAGGTGAGGTTCTTGGACCAGTGCTGAGAAAAGTTGGGGGTTCCTAGAAATGAGAACAGTCAGATATTATAATTATATTTATAAAGCCAATAAAATGATAATTGCAAATAATATGTGTTAAAGCAATTTAACACTTTTATAATTTAATGCTCACAGTTAACCTCTCTTTGCTAATTAATTTCAACAGTGAGGATACTGAGAGGCTGATATGTTAGGTCCATTTCCTAAGGTCACAAGGCTAGCAAGTGGTCCATCTCTGATTCCATTCTAGGATTTCTGCCTTCTTGTACTTGACTACTATTCTATACTGCACATCTTATGGAGTTCCTGGAGCCCAAACCAAGAAACTAAATTCTTTTATGAAACCTGAGAAGCATTCTCAGGACCAAAGTGAGATAAAGCCAAGGCCAGGAACCAAGTAAATGTGGAAAAGAGCAAGGTTCAATGTAAAGATCTTCCCTATGAATTGCCCCCAACATTCTACAGTGCTCAAAGCTCACTTTTATTTGTTCTGAGTTCCTAGTGCATGGATGGGAAGACTTGGTAGCACTCAGGATTGGAGAACTTAGAGTCAGGGTGGCCAGACACATATTAATAAGCTGCCTTGCTTGGAAAATGCTGGAGCCATCAGTCTAAAGGAGCACTAAAATATCAGTGCAATAAATAGGAAATAGGGTGCCAGTTAAGTTGGGTTTCTGTACACAACTCAGATAAATGGTAAATTATGAATTGTCATATCTCCTATTGAATAGAGAGAATAAATACATTTTTTGAATATTGGTATGGAACAGGAAGAAATTATTTGCTGTTTGTTGTAACCCAACTAAGAAGGGGATGATTCCTTCCAACCAGATCACCCTTCTTTTATTGAGCACAATCAAAATTCCTCATCCTTAGTAAAAGTATTAGCCACTCTGGAAGATGGTTTGAAGGAATAGATGGGGAAGGCAATAAGAAGCTGGAGCAGAGTGAAATCATTCATGCAGAAAAATTGAGAAGCACATGGGATACAGGGAAGAGGAAGTGATGTCAGAAAAAGTGGTCAAGAGACAGAAAACCCGAGCATGGGAAAGGAAAGAGAGAAAGTGGAGATTCAGCAACTGTGATCCTGAGAGGAAAGTCTCAGTGGAAGAGATATTGCTGGTTCAAAGTTCCATGCTGGCTTATGAGAGTCACCTTCACTACCTCGCTGGCAGCATCTTCAGCAAGTTACCCATAGCTCCCTAGTACTCCTAGACAAGTGCAGTTTTGTTTGGGGGGAGCCTAAAAAAGTGGAGGAGAGGACATGCTTATAACAATAATAAACCTAAGTAAAGAGGTATTTAATTTAGATTAATTGTAAATCAGGTTTCTCCCTGTTGTCTATTTAACAGAATGTTGGGTTTAGGGGGGAGGAAGATTCTGACCCTCTCCAGTCTGTCTTCAGGTTCAAGGGCTCAAGTTCATGCAACTTAGTTTACTTACCACAGACCAATTCAAAGGACTTCACTGCCAATCCTTCCAAGGAACTAATTAAGAGGTCCCTAATGCGGTGGGTTTCACTAAGCCAGGGTCACCTGGGTTGTGATCAAAAGGGCACCCCCAGGCAGTACTGCGTGATATTTTGCCTCTTACGAATGGAGCTCTTCCAACTTACACATGATTTGGTTGGCTCTGGGTGTTCCTGGAGGATAATTAATTACACTGAGAATTGGACAGCAAATATTGGAACATGGCATTTGAAGAGAGTACAGCCAGGATTGGCAGCAAAATGACACAACCTTGTAGAAATGCCTTGCTTGCCCCTGCCTCCCAGTCACCCTACGGAAAGCAAGCCCTAGAGAACATTCTATATTCTGTACTTTCAATGTTAGTTTTCTCAGCATGAGGAAGACCAATAACTCTTCTGGAAACAGGAAGCAAGATCTTGAAGAAGGTATGAGGCTATTTTTAAAAACATAAAATGACTGTAAAGGAACCTCTATTAGAAATCTATGTAGGAGGAAGTTATAGTATTTATGCCCCAATAAGCCTCCATCCAGAAACTATACATTATATGATGGTCATAAAGGAGAAAAACAGGGGACAAGGAGTTGAACAAAGGCTCCACTGTTCCTGCTGAAAATAATAACAGCTACTGTAATAGGATTTGGAGTGAAATTTTTACTGTTGCCCTGTAATTTGGCAATGAAGGCCTGTATTCAAAAGAGAGCCATCAACAAATGGGGCCAGATATAGCTCCACCCACCCACCCCCCACGGCTTACAGAGGTGGGTTGGAAATGTTTCTGGAACAATCACTTACCACTGGATCACTTTTCAACCCAAGATTTATAATGGAAGATGGAGGAAGGACAGAATTACAGAAGGATAATTTTTAAATATCTTTGACCTTGTTTGAAATAAAATATTCATAGTACAAGATAAACTACTTGGGAACACTCCCACAACCACCACTGCACCCCCAAAGCTGAGCAATGGCGGGGAGTGATGCACTAAGCAAATCACCACAGAGGTGGAGTGTGCCTGCAAGAGAGACTCTTATTGCACTGGCCACATAAGCCTCACCGAGTTACTAATGCTTCCACTGAGTACCATATAGTGACAAAGTTATTGAGGATTGTTATAGTTTGATGTAATTATGAATTCCAAAAATCCATATTGAATCATGCTTGTAAACTGATCTGTTCATCTGGGCATGATTGGTTTATGATTAGGGCATTGAGCCCCACCCCTCGGTGGGTGTGGTCTCAAGTATAAAAGGCAAGGCCAAAGACAGAGGGAGCAGATTCAAGAAGCAGATTTTTGAGATGCAGTTCTGATGTTGGAGAGGGCCGTTCACCTGATAGTCTACAGCTGACCTTGTGGAAGAAGCACTAAGCCCGGAGAGAAACGCAGCCCCGGCAGGAGAGGAACCCAAAGGCCTGAGCCCTGGCAGACGTCGGCAGCTGTCTTGCTCCAACACGTGGACTTTGGTGAGGGAAGAAACTTATGCTTTGTGGCTTGGTAACTGTAAGCTTCTACCCCAAATAAATACCCTTTATAAAGACCAACCAATTATTGGTATATTGGTATATTTGACTAATACAAGGAGATTGACAAGTGTGCCCTGAAAATGCAAATTAAGATAACAGCCTGTTTCTTAGCACATGGTTTCTCAATATGGGAACTCCACGTTCAGTTGGAACAGGTGCATGACTTCCCATGCCAGATCTCCAAGGCTCCAGGAAACATGGAACACCTCAGTGGACCCCAATGTTCCAGATGAAGAGAAGATGCTGGCAGTGTGCAGTCTTGATGGAGAAAGCCAAAGGAGAGATATATATGTCCCTCCAAAGGTGAGTCTCTAGCCAGGGACATGCTGAGGAAATCTGGATACCCCACCAAGGAAACTCCACAAACCATTACAAGATATTCCCATGTCATGGATTCCTCACACCTCAATGGAGAGCAGGGTGAGGGCAGGAGCAGCCTCTTAACTTCCTCCAAACCTGAAGGAGCAAATCCCAGAAACAGAGGGCCAGGAGAAGTGAAAGAACAGAGCATGCCCAATCTCCACCCCAAGCCCTTCCTTCCTCCATTCCAGCCAACGATGAACAACCCAATAATTTTACATCTGAAATGGGGTTGAATTTATAAACTGTCCTGGATTGAGCTTCAATCAATGCATGACTAGAAACTTATGGAATTTCCCATTCTTGGATGGGAAAACAAGCTTGTACTCAGCAAGTTGAAAAACAGGAAATGAAGAAAATTAAAAGGTTTGCAAATTTTTTGCTACATTTTCTGAGAAACTCCATGTTCTAGGCATTTCACACATCCCCCAAGCTCCAGCAGGTAGTATTATTAGTTCTATTTTGCAGTTGAGGAAAGTGAAGATAAAAAATTCCCTGCCAGTGCCACCATAGGCATAACTCAGCTTCATACCCAGGTACTTTCCATTCCACAGCACTGTTTTCTCTGGTTTACTTGACCTAAAGCCCATGCAATTTCTTTATGATAAAGTAACGCTACCTATGTATATCTAGCCAACAGGAAATGCTTTTAGATTCAATTTGACATATTTAAAATATACCTCCTGCCATATATCCCCATTTAACCAAAATTAATATTGACAAAGAAAATTGGGTCATGCCCGTTGCAAAATCTGCATATCATCACATTTGCCTCTGAGGAAAGTATCCTTATTTTCATTTTAGAGATGAAGTTTAGAATATTTTACTTACTTTCCAAAAGCCAAATAGCTGGCAAATTTTGTATCCAATAGTTGAAGCCTGATTTTCTTCTTGATATCTCTTCATAAGATGCCAACTAATGCTTCAAATCAAATCTCCCTGAGAGGTAAAGCACCTATTTTCTTACTTGCTCATATATTACCCCAAACACCCTACTATTTTGTTTCTCAAAGCCAAACAAAATTTTGCTATGTATCAAAGGAGAAAACTTGTAGACATACATGCATTGTCTCCTACCCTTCTGAAGTGCCCAGGATTGTGTGTGTGGGTGAAAAATTCCATCGGTAAGGTGGGTGGTTCTTTGATGGTGACTCCAGCAATGCCAGTCAAACTTAGCTATTTTAATACACGGCCCTTCAAAATCCTGTGCTCCAGGGAGCACCAAAACCAGTTATGGCCAGCAATGCCGATCACTCTCCTGTATCTCTCTATTTTCTTACTATTGTTTTATTGCCTTGCTTCTCATCTGTTTTTGACCCTAGACCAGTCTGTCCTCCATTTTTTGAGTCCCCAGATAGTCCTTGTACACAATGGTTTGAATAATGGGCTTTGACCTTGAATTGTGCGACGGGAGGTGACTCAGAGCACTCTTGTGAGACAGTGAGTTCTGTTAAATAACCCTAAAGGCACACTGCATTTATATTTGTTAAAATAAATGTCCATCCCTTGGATGGGTTGGCCCTCATAATAACCCCGTGCCTCAAGAGGGTCACTAGCATTATTCTGCATTTGAGGACAAATGAGGATAGTTGGATTTAGTGAAGACCAGCATCTTTTCCTATCTGTAAGACTAAACAAAGTCTACATTAGACCCCAGGTCATTTTAGGTCTTACCTGACGAACTTACTTTTACTGGCTGGTTCTACCTGCTCTGTCTTGGTGGAAAATATGCCACCCAATTTGGGTTTTTATTTTTAACTTCTGAAAGAAAGACACGTTAGCCTTGAATGTTGATTTGGTGTCATCAGTAAGACAAGGTGGCATGTGATAATTGAGTGATTTTTTAGTCCTTTATTTGGTGTTTAGCGAAATAAAAATGGAAAAAAAAAATAAAAAAGCATTTAAGTGAATACCTCCAATGTAGCCATAACTGTTACTAATTACTTAGTTTGTTAAACATTGTCAAGCAAATGTGCAGTTGTCAAAACATAGATTGTGCTTGAAAATATTGCCCTGTTTTTAGAAAGGCAATTAGAGAATATTCAATTGTTCAAAAGAGTAAAGGACAAAATCAAGGAGAATATATTTGAACACCAAGGATTTTTTCTTTGAAATTATTTCAGAGAAAACTTTTAATTACCATAAAATTCTAAATAGATACTTGCATTTATAAACTCACTTACGGAATAGAAATTTAAAATTGCTTCTCTAATATTGACATATTTTAATGAGCAACTACAGTAGTCCAGGCACTATACCAGAAGTGGGACATGCATGATCTAATTTCACAAAATCTCTTTGTGCATTTTGCAGAAGTGGAAATGGAGGCCCAGGGAAGTCAGATAAAGTTCCACATTGACTCCTTTGTAGATCTGTAGTTTCGTTCAGGGCTGAAAGTCTCCAAAGCATTTACCATTTGCATAGCACCTGTCTGCCAATGATGGATTTTTCTCATCCACTGGAATCTCTTTTATGCTTTTGCATGTATCTCCCTTCCTTCCTCTTCTTTTATTGCTCCATGAAATGAGACGACCAGAAAAGAGGGATGTTTATATTTTATACCTAGGCAGTGAGCCCCAGTTATGTTATTCCGGGCTTTATGGAATACATAGATCACGCTGTGCACCATCAATCACACGGGGATTGACCAAGCCGTTGCATGACGGTGACGTTGACGTTCGTGGTGATGATAACGTCGCTGGTGCAAATGACGGTGGCCCCTGTGCCCTATTCCTTGGATCAAAATTATTAGAAGGATCAGATACCACAATGGAGAGGGAGCTGCGGTGCTGCCAAGACTTCACATGCCCAGTGTTCATGGACGTTTGCCTGCAGGACTGACGGGAGCTCAATAACCTACACTGTGGAAACAAAAGATGTTTCTCTTTTCTTTACCTTTTTATGAAGCGAAAAACCTGGAAGATACATATACATTACAAGGACAGGAAAGGGATTTGTGAAAAGACTAAGGAGGTAGTGTAAGGATTTGAAGTTTGAGGTGTGCTTGACTATAAACTGGTGCTGAAGCGTAAGGAGTGTAACTGCAGAAAATGAAATAAAAAGTAACTAAGAAATATAGGGAAGAAAGGTCAGTAGCAACATATCTTCCACGCTCTTATCAGGGAAGGGATAGAAACCTACATCTTATATACTGTCCTTATGTTTCAAGGAAAAAATGGTCCATTTTCTCTATAAACTTCTGTTGTTTTGGCATAACAGAAGAAAGGAAATGAAAATATGACAGCACTTTAAATAATGTCCATTCGCAATTAGTAATCTTATGAAGATTCATATTTGAAATTAAAAATGTTCTATGTTTTTACATTATGCTACATTGCAGTATAATATACCTGTGTATACGTGTGGGTATACATGTATTTAATTCCTCTTAATGAAAGGCATTGACTGAACAATTTAGAGGCTGTTCATGTCTTGATTTTGACAGACATGATATCCCTGGGCCAAGCCCACACCAAAAGCCCAAGATAAAGTGAAAACTCAGGCCCCAAATGATGGTTTTTGAGGGTTCAGTCCCAGCCATTTCACTTAGTCCCCGATGTCATTTCTTGGGAGGTTTCTTATCTCCTAACCATCTTAGGGCTCTGAGTACTTCTTATTTTCCTCCTTCCACTGTGGTTCCCCTAGCTTTTTGGGTTATTTTAGTTGAAGCTAAAACAGCATCTTGCTATAGACCTCACAATCTGCAGACAGTGGAGTGTATTTTATTTTTATTCTCTGTGTTCCAGACTGACAAACTTTTAGCAAGCTGGCTGACTATCCAGAGCACATGAAAGACGAAAATATCAGGCTGCAGGTGATTTACACAAACTCATTGTTAAGCAGCATTGTATAGTGGATAGAGAAGGGGCTTAGGCAATCAGAGATATCTTGGCTCAAATTCAACTTCTATTGGTCTGGAAAAAACATTAGCATCTTAAAATTTCTAATGTGACCATTTGAAAATCATTTTTAGAGCTTTGTTCCAAATGGACGAAATCACAAGGAAAGGGTGAACAGATTTGTCTTTGAGGCAGTTTAAAGAGAAAAAACACTCCCAAAAAATCCATTGAAAAAAAAAAGACAAATGGAAACCGTGGAACAAATATTTGCATCAAACATTGACAAATTAAGGTTTATCATATCTAATAGGTAGCAGTCCTTACAGGTTAATTGGGAAGCCACTACTACCCTGATAGATACATAACTTGGAAAAAAGATGTGATTGGACAATAACAGGGAAACAAATGCAAATTATCAATAACTATTTGAAAAGAAAAATCTTCCAAAATCATGAAAGGATAAAATTAACTGTAATAATACTGTCTCATTTTCACCCATGCAAATTTTGTTTTAATGTGTGTTTTGTGGCAGTGGTATGAGGAAACAGATGACTATTTGATTGCATGGCTGGCTCCTCACTGTCATCCAGGTCTTTCAAAATCATCTGCTCAGAGTTCTCTGACCATCTTGCATGTGTTGTTTCTTATCACACCCCCTACTCTATTTTCTTCATAGAAACTCATTGTCGGCAATTATCTTAGATTTGCTACTAGTTACTGGGTATCCTCTAGCTGGAGTATATGAATCCTGAGACTATGACCCTATCTGTCTTTTATCTAACATCTAAAAAGATGCTCCAATACATTGTAGGGCTCAATAACTACACACTGAGTAAAAAGCTGTACAGAGTGCATATTTTACACTTATTGATCGCAGCTCTGCAATATATATCAAAAGCTTTCAAAGTATCCTTATTTTGAAGTAAGACTTGGTAGTCCCAGTTCTACAGATATAAACCAAGAAAATAAGAAGAAATACACATGAAGATTTATGTGCACCAATAGTCATCTCAGTGTTGTTTATAATAGGCAAAAAGATAAAATGATGTAAATGTCCAAAAATAGAGAAATGGGTAAAAAATTATGGTGCATCTTTATTATAGAAAAGTATGCAATCATCAAAAAATCATGCTTTTGAGAAATATTTTATGACCTAGGGAACACAAAACAGAAGTAAAACAGCATATAAAATTTTATATAGACAATGATCCCAATTTTATAAATGTATCCATAAAATAAAGATCTCCCATATGTCTCATAATTCAATGGTCTCTGGGGTCATAATTGCTTTTACACCAAAATTGCAATCGTCCAACTATATATTTGCTATTATGGAAAGAATTCCTGTATTTTACCCTGTTAAGTCCCCCTCCCCATTAGTTCCAGAGCTGCCTAGAGAGTGGTTCTGAGTCCCATTTATCCATCCTAGTTGTTACCTGTTGCCTCACGCATCTACCTAGTTCTTTCTGACATGCCAGCCTTGCAAAACCTGAACAATTTCCACTGTACCACTATGAGCTAACCATAGGTTGAGCCCTTGCCTTTTAATAGCATGGTAACCATCTGCAAATAATATTTAATGAGAAGCTACAACAAGGATATTGGAATGGAAGTACAATGCAGAAAATGACCTATAAACCCTCCAGTCTTTCACTGTGTTCCCTGGAAACAGACTCTGAGAATTGGCTGTGGAAAATTTACAGAGAAGTGTGCTTGAAAGATAAACCTTCTAGTAAGGTAGACAAGATTGGGCAGAGGGAAAACCTGAATTATTAATACACTTGCAAATGAGAGCTCAGCTGTCCTACAAGCAGCTTCAGAGCTCTAGAGTCCTTCAGAGTTGTCCCAAATCGATTTTAAATTCTTGTCCCATATCTTTGGATGTATGTCTTTTTGCATTTAACCATGCTTTGGAAGATAGTAAGTTTAAGCCCATGAGACTCTTCTACCATGTACATAATCTGCCTCTATTCATGAGACATATTAGAACCATTCTTTTGCTTTTCATCTTTCAAAATCTAAATATGTCAGATATGATTATTATATGTTGCTTATCTGTTTGGCTTTCTGTAATCCCATTCATGAGGTGTTATATTTTCACACAATTAGGAAATTCTCAGTGATTTTATTTTTAATATATTTCTTCCCCTTCATTTATTTTCTTGACTTTTGGAAATCCAATTCTAAAGATGTCACTTTTATTTCTGTATAAGTTTTTTTTTATCTCAATGCTTCTCTCATTCTGTCCATCTCTTTATCCTTCCTGATGCTTTCTAGAGAGTTGTGTAAGATGATATTCAAGTTCACTCTACACTCTTTGGATTTATCCACATGGGTCTTTTATCCATCCACTGAGTTCCTTTTTTCAACCACTATGTTCCCATGCCAAGTAGTGCAATTACCCCATTTGTGTTCCACTGTGTTGTGGTTTTTGTGGGTGGGTGAGGGTGTCTGGTTGGGGGAGGCAACTGGTCATTTGAGCTACTGGGTTTCTGTAGCAATTTGATATTGCTTATGAATTCAAAAAAATAGATATTGGATTATGTTTGTAAACTGCTCTGTCACTCCAGGCATATTAGATTTTTATTGGATTCAGATGTTTCAGTTTTACTTGATTAAATAATCATTAAGGTTTTGATTGGGCCACATCAATAGGACATTGAGTACCCGCCCACAAAAACACAGAAAAACCGTACCACAGAGAAGGGAGGTTGGGGTTTTGAGCTGGAGCCCAGGAAGTAAGCACACAGAGAAGCAGAGCAGCTGAGCCCAGAGAGAATCGAGCCCAGGGGAGAGAGACAGAGCTGGTCGCCTGGTAGTCTACAGCTGGCCCTGTGGAGAGAGCAGGAAGCTAAGCCCAGAGGGAAACAAGCCCCAGGAAGAGAGGAACCCAAGAAGCCTGAACTCTTGGCAGATGTTGGCAGCCATCTTGGCCCAACACTTGGCAACAGACTTTGGTGAGGGAAGTAACTTGAGCTTTATGGCCTGGTAACTGTAAGCTTCTATCCCAAATAAATACCTTTATAAAAGCCAACAGATTTCTAGTATTTTGTATCAGCACTCCTTTGGCTCACTAATACAGTTTCCAAATCCAAAGAAATCTTGTCCTGAAATCAATGCCAACCTCCTGGGCATCTAGCCTGATGCCATGATTGGATGAGACTTTGGGGTGCCTGATGGAAGGAGTGAGGGTGTGATTTGTCTAAGAATGACATATATAATTCTAAGCAGTGTGAAGACAATGGTAGATTAAATTAGTGCCTGTTCTTTACT
>PVKH010015022.1:0-16257 GCA_004027955.1 Chaetophractus vellerosus | reverse complement strand
CCCTGCCCGTGGCGGCTTTTGCCTGTCCGTGGCAGCTTTTTGCCCTGCCCACGGCGGCTCCGGCCCGCCCATGGCGGCTTGCCATTCTCAAGGCGGTCTGCCCGCTAGGAGAGGTCCCCGGGAACCGAACCCAGGGCCTCCCATGTGGTTTCCCAGCGAGCTCTTTATCCACTGAGCTATCTAGCCGGGCCCTAATGAAAACTTTTTATTGAAGTATAATATTAACACAGAAAAGTGTTCTGCTCGATTAATATCCTTAAGTGAACACACCTGTGTAATCAGGAGAACATTACCAACACCCAAAAGCTCCGCCAATCCCTTCTAGTTACACTATTCCAGCACCCACCCATCCAAGGGTAACCACTGGCCTGATTTCTAACACCACTGTTAACTTTTTAGGTTTCTATTTTTAAAATGCATCTGCACGGACATTTTAAAATATAGAACTCTATAAGAGATTTATGTAAAAATGACCATGGTTGAGAGTTTTTAATAGAAAATTAATGTTTCTGTTTTTTTCTGCTAATATGGCCTTTATCAGGTTTATTCAAAACTTAAGGTTATTATACTTGCAAACCTATGTAAAGTCCTTTATCAGATACTATTTTCCTCTAATTATCTTCTCTTTTATACAGTAAGCATAATTATAATGTGAATTAAAAACACAACTTTAGTATGAACAAATTGTTTAGTGTAATGATTGGGAAAATGTCTAAATTAAATCTAGAATTTTAAAATATAATAAAAATGTCCATTTATGAATAATGTTGTAATAAACATAATTGGGTTGTTAAAGTATAATGCAAAGAAAGTTGCAAAAATAATTCTTTTTCTTCTCTGTCAAATTTTACAATTCTTTCTTGTAGTTAAATTTAAATGGTGATATTTAAGGGAAAAAATAGTATTTCATTAAGGACTGTAAAGCTTCCTTAAGCTTTTGGGATTATTTGGATTTGGATTATAACCTGATGAGTTTACATTAGTAATTCAAGTTAGCAGATCAGAGTTTTAAAAATAACTATAAAGTATCTAGCGAGGCCATCTCTTCAATTATGTATTTGTGCTATGAAAAAAATATATATATATATAATTTATATTCCCTTTCATTTTTTAAGTCTTTAAGCTCCCTGAGGACAGAATCTCTATCTCATTCACATCCCAAGCTGCTTTTATAAGCACATAATAAGCATAGTGAATGATTGTTTAGTGAATGAAAGAGTATTTAATTAACACTGGCCGAGCTTATGTTTTGCAAATAGTAGTTTAGGATTTTTTTTCCTTAGAAATCACTATAGGCCCTTTCCTGCTCAATTTTATATTGTTAATAGGGATTATGCATTTCATTTTATTGTTTGAATTTCTTGATTTCTGAACCAACTTTGCCTGTAGTAGATCTATCTTGTATAATGGTGTATATGAAGATGCTATAAACAAAAAATGCCTTTAATCTACTGAATTTGCATGAGCTTGACTCCCTTTCTATGTCTTTTGATTGATGTTATCCTTTAATTTGTTAAAGATATTGCAAGACTGTCCAGAAGAGCCTGAAGCCATTAATGATGGGGAGCAATTTGATGAAATTGAAGCAGTTGGGAAATCACTTCTGGATAGATTAACTGTTCCTGTAGTTTATCCTGATGGGTATGGTGCATGTTCTTACAATTTTACCTTTTTATCAGTGAAGTCTTAAAGTGAAATCATTGATACAGGAAAATCTGTTGTTTTAAAAAGCCATGTAAATTAGCTTTGGTCCGTGTTTTCAGTTCCTTCATTAAATTGGTTTAAAATGAAAGGAAACCCAAACTTGCCTGTTAGCAACAGTAACTGCTGCAGTACTTGTTGACTTCTTGACAACTTGTTGTAGCAAAAAGATCATTGATGAGATTGAGACACTGGGCTCTAACCTTGGCTGTGGTGGTAGGGAGTAGTATGACTTTGGGCAGGTTAGTAATACATTTGGACTCAGAGAAGGGCAAGGGAAGGGAGGGGACTGATGTCTAGTGAGCTCGTAATATATACCAAACACTAGATTAAACACTTCACCTTCTTTTGCCCAAAGTGTACTAGGCCAGTATTATTCTTGATTTAAAAATGAAGAGACTGAGACTCAGAAAAATTAAGTACAGTTATCCCTTTCACATCATGACTTTCCCTCTCATGGTTTCGATATATTGTGGGTCGGCATAAGAAATTAAATGGGAATTTGGGGGCAGTTTTGTGGAAGCTGCAGATGACACAGCAAAAGTTTAGGGAATTTCAAAGGTGTTTTTTTTTTTTAATGTCTTTTGTTATACATGCAGTATGTTCAGTATTATTGTCCTCAAATTTGTTTCTTTTTAAAGATTATTCATATTTATTTCATATTTTTAAATTTCTTTTTCATAGAGTACTTTTACTTAACATCGACCTACGTATAGCCTATGGCCAAATATTTAACCAAATTTTGCAATAAAGAGCTATAAACACCCCCATGAAAGAAAAAAAAAATCAGACTTCTCTAGTATGAAGGGAGGGCCAAAACATTTTATGTGGATTTTCCAGATTGCAGGGGTGCTGCATCCCTAACACTTGTGATGTGGAAGGGGTAAAGGTAATATACTCCAGATTTCACTGCTTTTAAGTATTGGAGTTAAAATACAATCTCAGGTCTGTCTGACTCCAAACCCACTTTCTTTTCACTGTGCCATATGGTGTCTTAGTTTCTTCATTTTTAAAATGATGGAATCCTGCCTGATTCCTGTGTTCCTTTCCATTTCAAATATTCAATGATAAAAATATGAAACCATCTGATGCAAAGTGAATGGGCCAGTAAAAGAACCACAAGGAGCTTCATCTCTGAGGGATCTATAACTTCTTTGTGAAGGTACTTTAGAGGTAACCCAGACAATATTTAATTCAAAAGATAAGAAGCAAAACCAAAATAAAAATATAACTATCATTACATTATGGTATAGTATAATGGAGAAGAGTTTGTGATCTCTGGAATGAGACTTCTTGGGTTCAGATCTCAGTTCCACTCCTTACTAGTGTGACACCTTAGATAAGTCATGTAACCTTTCTGTAGCTCATTTTCCTCAAAAAAAGAGAAGATATTCATACTTTATCAGGTTACAGGGGTGAGGGAATTAAATGAGCTAAATGTATATAAAGTAATGAAATGTATCTATTAAAACATATCTGAATGGAATGGGAATGGGTGTAGCTCAGTGGTTGAGTGCCTGCTTTGCATGTACAAGGTCCAAGTTTCAATCCTTGGTACCTCCCATCAGTCAGTCATCAAACAGTCCTTAAAAAAAAAAAAAAAAAAGCATATCTGATACATAGTAAGTGTTACTACTACTGTGTAATGAAATCCAGATGATTATTTGGGGCTGATAATGAGAAATTATAATTTTATTCCCTTGGAACAATACTCTTTATAGTCAATATTTAGATGAACTCTAGTCATGACTAAACTTGAGCAACCAGAAGTAGCCTAAAGATGCATTTTACGCATCTTCAGTAAAGGGGAATGAAATATCAAATGCATAAATTCATCTAGTAACACTGTTATAGGGGAGCCACAGATTGTTCCAGCCCAAGACACACAAGCCTTGTTCCCTGCATTTCTGCATTTTATAGCCATTTGTCACACAATCTTCCATTCTACTCAGATTAACCCAATCCCTGGTATTTTTGCCTGGGCTTTTCCTCCTGTGTTTTACAAATAGTCCATATGTCATTTCCTTATCCTCTTAAGGTAGAAGAGTAAGCTCTGTATATTCAAATTTCACTAACACCCACCTTTAATATTTGGAATTATTTTAATCCATTTTATATTCGTACCAGAATGAATATGTGTATATATAATTTATTTTAGGTATTTTGCTAAATAAAATAATTTTCAAAGGTGTATATGTTTTCCCAAATTATTAACATGATCGTCTGTTTATACCATGTAAAGTTTGATGGACATTATTATATTTTGTGAGGTTCTTCAGATTTATCTTCTATACATTCTCCTGGTGAAATAAAATAAATTAGATGGTCTCTCTGGATTTACTATATGAAGACCCTTGTTCAATTCCTTGTTTTTTCACTGTGTGGTCTTAGTTATTTACCGATCTAAAACTTAGTTTTCTGATCTAAAACACAAAGAAGCTCAACAAATACTTTCCAAGAACTGTTCCAGCTCTAAAAGATTACATGGCTCTGAAAACAGTGTCTTTGCAATGAGGATAAAATCAAGTGATTTCATATATTAGTGTCCCAATTGATGTTTTAATATTGAAAGGGTATTTTATTTGCTGGATGTATTAGACAATTGGTATACATAGCCCTTAGTATTGAAGGAAATGTACAGGTGTGTATGCTTATGGACCCAAAGGTAAAAAGCAGCTTATCTCCATTGTTGCATTGTTTAGTTTATTGAGATTATCTAAGTACACACAACATGACATTTATACCACTAAAATACTTTTCTCAATGTGTCTTAACATATTTTACTCCATTTTTTAAAATGTTTTTCCTACTGAATGAATTCTTAAAGATAAACATGATTGCTTGCAAATGAACTAATTTCTACACTTGGGCCATATCACATAGACACTCTTTTATGGTAAGTTTTGTTTTCTTCTACATTTGCTACATTCAGTGGATTTCTGTTTTATCTGATTGAGGTTTTTCTGTTTGTTTTGTTTTAGAACCGAACAATATTTTGGGAGCCCAAGTGACATGGCTTCTACTGCAGAACACATCAGAGACAGGATGAAACTGGTTAGTCTCAAAAGGCAGCAGCTGAGACATCCTGAAATGGTGACCACAGAGAGCTAATAGCTGTCAGCTCCCTACTGATCTGCAGTTCAGTTCATAATCCCGCATGTCACCGGCATACAGCATTAGACACAGTATATTAAGATGCATTTCACAGCCAAGATAAGCCTCATTTCTTTCCATTCACATTTCTCTCTACGTGTTAACATCTTGCAACTACCAAGGCATAATTATTTAATGTGCTTTGAGACCATAGATTTCAAGTATCTTAAAAGAAGGAACTGTAAACATTGCACTGAAAACTTGCTTTAAAGCTTTACCTGACCTGTCAGTTTGTAGATGAACAACTGATAATAAGCTTTGAATGGTGCTACTAAAAGTTTAGGAGTTTTTTATGTAAAAAAATGGCTGCCCTTCTTTCCCAGGTGATGTGGTAAATTTAGACTGTAGTTATAAACTATTATGAGTAGACAATGGTGTCCTTGAAAATTTACTTTGTAATTCTTCTTCAAAATTGATTATTTTTATTGTGTCAATATGGAGAAAACCCTTCAGATCTTTGATATATCATATTCATTAAAAGACATTTTCCTATTTGTATTGATAATGTATTAAAAGTTGTGCTTAATAAAAAGGCTTCTTTTAAACATATTATTTAATTTGGTGATTATATCCTGTTTCCAAACATGAGTGCCTTATTTAAAAGGGCATTCTTAGGATTGTGAGGGTGGTTTAATGTTTGTTTATTCATGTTAATTGCATGTATTTTAGCCAGAAAGTTCATATGTAAGCATGTAAATATACTAAATAAGCATGTTTTATCATGAAAAGTAATTGTGAAGAATAATTTAGATCTTTAAGAATTTATCATTAATAGAATAGTAAGTTTTCTCCTTTTCAGCTCGAAAATATTATCCAAATAAACTCCCCTGAAGTCTTTGGGGGAGGAAGGCTTGGGAAATAGACATACATAATTACTTCTGTCTCATTCTTTCTATCAGAGTAATCTTTCTGGAAATAATAACAATTCTTAATAAAATTTAATGTCTCATAGACTAGAAGCAGAATAAATTCTGAAATAGTCTAATAAAACTCCTTTGAAATCAAATTTATCACAAAATGCTAGTGCTTTGGTAAACAACATGCATATAGTATAATTTTTGTTAATTTTTATTTCAGAAAATGTTTTTTAAAAAGATTAAAAGAATTTTTCAAGTCTCTGTGATCAATACAAAATTACATAAAGAATTATATGCTGGTTCCTTTTCCTTGACCTATAAACATGTCATGCATCTACCAGTGCAAGAAACTTCTTCTGAAACTGCTGGTTTCTCCAGCTTTCTTCAAAGACTGCCAGACCTCTTAGAGAAATCCACATGTACTGCCTCTACATCCTTATCACCTGTTGATCAGCACTTTACATTCTGGTTTTACACAGCACTGTAGTGAAACTGTTCTTTTTAAAGTCAACAGTGGGCTCCCAGTTACTAAATTGAATGGCTTTTTCTTGGTCTGCATTCCTTATCCTTCTGTCTTCAACATTTACACCTTTGAGCAGCCTTTCCTTGAAGATGTCATCCTCTGCATAACTGTGAGTTGCGTAACTCTTACTAAAATTTGTCTACTAAAGGTACTCTTAGTTTTTGTCCTCAGAATACTTCCGGCTCTTCAGTAAATGTCTTATCCCTTGAGTTTCTATTTTATCCCAATGTCCCATGTTACATATCTGGTCCAAAGCTTTAGACCTGTATTTTAACTGTCTACTAGATTTTCAACCTAGGTGAAGGATTAATCATATTTATCTTCTTTGTCCTTCTGGAGCAATTTTTGTTAATGGTGCAGTTTTTTTCCTATTCAAGCATGCCAGAAAATCTGGTGACAACAAAGTTCAACTACTCTCTCTTGTCATAGACTGCCACTGCTTTCAAGAACATCCAAAAGTTCTTTCTGTACTTGATACATTCTATCAATCTTTTAGGGCTTACCTCCTTATAAGTATGAACTCCTGGGATTCTTCACTTCATTCTTCATGATGGTGCTTACCACATAGTGCAGTAGTTTATTTATATCTCTCCCTGCTCTATTACAAGCTCTTCTGAGGGCGGGGATCTTGTTCCTTTCCTGTTCACAGTCCTTTGCTCATGCATAGTAGGTGCTCAGTTCCCCTGTATGTGAATGGTCTGTTGTAAGCATTAGTAAAAATCACTCTTACATTGGCATTTGATGTTTTAAATATTAATTTCAGACTGGTTTATGTATGAATCTATTCATAAGGACGTCATTCAGTATTTTAGACTCAATATTTGTCTCCTGTCCTGAATTTCAGAGTAGTTAGAGTGTTTTTATTAAGACTTTGCTAGAAATGAATTGTTTTGTTAGTCATGAGACTAGACTCTTAATTTTACCATCAACTCAGTGACTTATTTTCAAATGAGTTAATTTTTATATACCTTCAGCTACCTTACCTACATAAAGAATAAAATAAGGTAGCATCCAGAAATGTTCTTTGTGAATTTTAAGTTTTCAAATGAAGGAATGTGCTTGTAACATAATATTCTTGCTCTTCATCTATAAATTTGCTGCTACTTACTATGTGTATGTGTATCTATATATACATGCCATTATGAATGGAAACCCAACAATGCCCTAATGTGATTGTTTTCATAGGGCTGTAGGTCACTTATATGTGTGAGGGTTGTTCTTCAGTGACTGCAGTCAGTTTGAAATCACAAGCTGTTTGTATGTCATAAATTGGCCTGAAAATGTAATGAAAAAATGACCATTCAAATCTGATTGGTATATGCCATAACTTTTCACATTACTTTAGCCCATCTCAGGGAATTATTGAAATGTTGATTGGAATAGTTTTGGTTTGGTTTGGTTGTTTTTTGTTTGTTTTGCCTTCTGGTTGTGTATTTGCTCCTATATAAGCTCAATAATGGTAGTTTTGCCATGTTTTTCATACATGTCTAACCCTGCAGAGTTATGATGCAAATATAATGCCTTCATTTTAGATAAATTGGTTTTATTTCCAATTCTCATTGTTGGTGACCTTTTTCTGCTTGTGTGACTCACTGGTGATACTGATCAAACTACTTAGCCTGCCAGCCAGGATGTTGATGGCAGGCTTAGGCTTCGTTGCTCTTCAGAAGATTGGCTACTTCTCTTACCTTATGGGCATTTAAATTAGCTAGTGCTTGATGCTGCACTAATGCCCTATTCTACTATACTCCAGAATGGTTACCTAGTTTATTGTTCGTTTCATTACCTGGTTGGATGGCATATGGTGTGCTATCTGGTTCCTATTATTTTTAGTGACATAATCCTTAATATGAATGACAATTAGGTTACTTTTCTGATGGTGCTTAGCAAACCATACTCTCCAGTCTTAAACACATTGTAACCAATGACACATTGGTGAGATTGGCCAAGCCTGTCTCACTGTGCAGTCTGTATTTGGAGAGAGGATTCAGAATTCTTTACTATATTGTAACTTCTTGCCGCTAGGGATTGGATACTATTGAATACTCTCCCATCCTCACATCCTACCCAAACTTCACAAAGCCAGTAAAATATATGGTTCCTAAAGACTAAGTGCTGTAAGTCTTAGGCTCCACATCTTGAGCCTATAGATAATAGGACAGGTGGAAACAAACATAAGTAAATATATCATCATCAATGACAAGATTTGTATGATTATGGTATCTTTATTTAAGCCCCAAAAGGAAAAGTTCTCTGGATTAAAAAGATGGACTGGAGCATAGCTAAATAGTTAACCTAATTAGCAACATATCGTCAATTTTCAGTCCTAAAAATAAAAAGCTTCAATTGGGAGTAGAAGGATGTAGGCAACAAATATCTTGTTGAGGCAAGATGAAATACAGATTGAATATCTGACATTACATAATTTCAGTGTGTACTACAGAAGAGAGTTGAGGTTTAGCTAAGAAGCATATATAATGGCAAGAATAGTAAAGATCGTAAAAGCTAAAATATGAACTATAATGAATATAATGGAAACAGTTTGGGGATTGAATACCTGGCTTCAGAATTTGGTTTTGCTATTCACTGTGACTTTGGTAAAGATCACTAAATTTCTCTGAGTCTGTAAAATAGAGAAGACATATCAAATAATTTCAAGAATGAAATAAAATCATGTATATACAAGTGTATCGAAAACTGATACGTTATACAAAAGGACTGTATTATTAGGTATACTTAGATTTTCAAAATAGAAAATAGGTTTTTCTTTAATCTTGTCCTTGACAAGCATGGGGGAGATGTCAACTTGGTCATGTTCGCCTCCCCATTCTCTACCACCCCTTCTCCCCATCCCCAATTCAGTAGTGATTAAGGGAAATCTACGCTCAGAATTACATACCAAAAGTACCAAGAGTGGAATTGGTAAACTCATCAGTAAATAACAATGCTTTTAAATCTGACAGATTAACTGTTTTGGGGCAGAATGATAGACGAGCAAGATGGAAGACAAGTGATGAATATCATCTCTTCTGAGTCTGTCAGGGCATGACACAACTCCATTATAAATATAAGTAGAACAAAGTTCATCCACTCGGTGGATTTTAATGCGTCATCACCAACTTGTAGAAACAGCAAGGTCATAAATCTGTTAAGATATTTATAAATTATTCCAACAATGAGGTTCAAAACCAAACAGTGCTGTTAGGGTTGGAAGAAGAGCAATCTTGGTCAACTCAGGCAATGATGATAAACAGAAGACAACCTATAACAGAGATTGTTGAACCAAGGATACACATTTAAGTTGGAAAGGTTCATGGATATAAAGGTGGATATGACTCAGCATTACTACAAATATTTTAAAACAAACTTTACAACTGAAAACTTGAGAATATTAACACATGCACTTTAAGAAAAAGTAGAGCCTGTACTAGAACATGAAGAACTTAGAGATCAAAAGAAAGCTAGAACATGAAGTGGATGTAGCTCAAGTGACTGAGTGCCAGGTTCCTATGTATGAGGTCCCAGGTTCAATCTTCGGTACCTCCTAAAAATAAAAAACCAACTCTTATCTGGGAGTGGATATAGCTCAGTTGTTGACTGCCTACTTCCCATGAATGAGATTCGGGATTCAATCCCTGGTACCTCCTGGAAAAAAAAAAAAAAAAAAGAAAGCCTATGACTAAATATTTTGAAAACAGCAAGTAAAATTTTAAGAGAGTCTAAATGATTTCTGGAGAGCTCTTACATGGCAATATATGTATAGGAATTCTTAGCATGTAACTAAACTGCTGGATATTGAGGGCAGTATTGTTGGGGATTTTAACTCAGGCATGCCAGAACTATTTCTGACAAAAGGCTTTTGAACCATGAAACCATTTCCTACTGAATTTCAAGGAGTCACCTTAGAAATATTTACAGGTGGAATGCCATCTCTTTAGAATTTCCAAATGTGTCCCTCCTTGGAGAGAGACAGGAGGATGTTATAGATGTCCTTCTACTCAGAATACAGTGGCCCGTTCACCATATATAATCAAGCCTCACATCACAGTTTCAGGTGCACACATCTTTTCTATTATAGTTAAACTGATTGTCTTTTAATTTAGAAGTCAGGGTAAAAGCAATTTCTATGCCTTATTTTTCTCTTAAGAATGTCTTCATCTTAGCTTTTATGTTTATTTCCAAGGCCAACAAATTTGTTCAGAATATATCATTGATACGTATTATTATATTTTTTAAAGGTGTGAAGGGAACAAAGTATCACAGTGGCAATTTTGAACCAGCGTAGATTTGAAAACTGATTGCTCACCGCACACTTGGGAATAGCTCTTCAAAATCTTCTACACTGAGCTGATCAGAATTTGATGAATATACTGTCATGAGATCAATAGTGAAATTCTTAGAAGCATTGTTTAGTAAATATTGCATATGGATTTTTTCCCAACATTTACATAAAAATCTTCAAACATAAGTTAAAATAATTTTATAGTCAACACCCATAAATTCACCACTTAGCAGCTAGCATTAACATTTTATTATGCTTGCACTTTCACATATCTATCCATCTACCCATCCATCAGTTCATCAATCCACCTTATATTTTGATACATTTCAAATTGCAGTCATCTGTGCACTTTCTACTAAATACTTCAGCATACATATCTGTAAGTAGAGTTCAATATTTGTTTCAACATTTGCCTGTTCTAGAACCTTGAATAAATGGAATCATACAATATGTACTCTCTGTGTAGGGCTTCTTTCACTTAATGTTTTGGAGATTTATCCATGTAGTTGGGTGTATCAGTAGTTCATTCCTTTTTATTGCTGAGTAGTGTTCCTTTGTATGACTAGATTGGTTTGTTTATCCATTTTCCTGTTGATGGACACCTGGGCTGTTTCCTGTGTTTGGCTATTATGAATAAAGCTGCTATGATTTTATACAAATCTGTATTTGAATGTAGGTTTTCATTTCTCTTGGATAAATACTTAGCATTAGAATTTCTGGGTCTTACGGTAGTTTTAAGAGAGACTGCCAGACCTTTTCCCAATGTGTTTGTACTGTGCCCTGGATTTTTATTGTGCTTTAGGTGTGTATGTTGAAATGTGTGAACTATTTTTATGATCCATTTTAAATGATTAGAAGTGGCTTTGGGGTAGAAGTGGCACTTTTCATGGTTGAGAATGGCAGCTGATACTATTTGAAGAAGCAAAGACCTCTCTGCCTAAAGTTTTAGTATTAATTTCACTCCTTGAGAACAAACTCTTACCCAAGTATAGTTATAATAAGCTAGGAGAAATAGCACCGGTTTATTTTACTAACTTTTGCCACCCATTGCCAGTAGGTAAAATAAGACTCTTGAGAAATAAGCAGAAAAGAATATTTTGTGATTGGGTGAAGATGGAGGAGTATAAAAAATTTATCAGTCAGTGCCAGGTACAGCAATGTGAGAGAGACTAGCCTAGACAGGGAAGTTCCTTTTATGGTGGCCAAGAAACCAGAAAATGGGGTGGGAAGAATTCTACCTCACTCTTTTGCGTATGGGATCACCATGCTTTTGCAGGACATTTTAGTCTTATGTTCACTTTTGTCTTTTTATTCAATGCCACCAACTCTAGTTATTTAACACTCTAGTGACTTTCTCATCCGCTGTGTTTTACCTTTCCTTCTGGTTCTATTACATACAACAGTTATCTGTATAACTCTGTAAAATTATAAGCATATGTATGTTTCCAATGCTTGTGTTCAAAGATATTTATGTATAGTTCATCCAGTCTTTCCTATTAAATTTTAAGGGCTGGGACATTTGGATTCTGTAAATTCTGATTATGTACCACACATTGTAAATACGCAATAAAAATGTTAAAAGCTATAACTAATGGAAGCAGATGTTGATTTTTTTTTCCTTTTCATGTTGATGCTTTTGATATCTATTTCTTTGATATGTTGATGCTTTGGACAATACATTTGGTTTTTATTACTAAAAGTTACTAAAATCTAGGGAGGATTTAGTTACTGGTCTTTATAACATGATCTGATGAATTCTGCATCTTTGAATATTAAAATTATTTTATGTAAAACTTTTAAATATTTTTATCAATATTTTCTAAAATATTTTATCAAAAACAATTGTAGCTTTTTTATTCTGAAATAATCTGGAGTCTTAGGAGACTGAGGCTAAAAACTCTTTCCCTTCACTGGTGCTTCCCTTTTCCTCTCCAGCAATCCCCCATCCCCGCCATCCTACAGGTTTGGCACAGAAATTCGGGTCCTACATTGTTGGAAACGGTTAGGTTGTCATCACAGTAGGTAATGGTTAGATTTCCTTCATTCCTACCAAGAAGTGAATTCTTGACCAAAGTCCATTTTTAAGACTTAAAAAACTAATGTTTACTTGGGGTGTGGGTTGGGGGGAGCAGATTAGAACAAAGTTAGCTATATTTTAAAGTAGCAAAATCATCATATATAAATAATAACTGCTCCAGAATGGCTACTAGGAATTTGGGATTTCCAGGCTTTAGAAACTGGCAAGCCTGATACTTTGTCCAATGAAGTTAAGTACTTTTGAGTGACAGTTCTGTATATAAGCTAAAAACAGATTTCATTTATATAAAGTACATTTAAGATATTTTTATTTTACATATTAGTTGCAGTTTACACCCCATAATCTCTATATTTCCCATTAGACACTTGATATATCCGTAAAGCTGTTACACCTAAATAAAATCTACCTCAGAGTATTCTCATAAGCATAAACTCTTATGTGAAAATCTACTTGAGCACAAGAAATCTCAGTTTTTGTCAGCGTGAAAGGAAGAGAATTACAGTGATGAGAATTAAAAAGGAGCCTAACGAAAAATAGATGGAAAAACATTGGCAAAGTAGTTTGTAGTAAGTACAAAAGCTCCTTTTTGACCATGACTTAGTAAAAATGCAATCATCAACAAACTGCAAATCCTTATTAAATATCCTTTCACTACATAAAACCTAATTTAGCTACCTTTGAAAATTTATATTATGATTACTTTGATGATTTTAATAATAAAAGTTATAAACTTGTTTATAAGAACAAAAAAAACTGAAAATAACCCAAATGTTTGAATAAACTATAGTCTACCCTATAAGGTAAGAATATTATGGTACCATTGAAAATGTTGATAGAGAAATGTATTTATTGAAAGGAAAAGATCATGATACATTTTTAAGTTAAAAGAGACAGATTCCAAACTAGTAATATCCATTTTTTAAATAAAATTTCTATTTATGGAATTTTATGTTACCTCTGAGATGTGGAATTAATAGATCATATTAACTTTGTGTTTGTTAGCCTTATTTTCTGATTTTTCTATAGAAAGGGGTAATTTTTTAAAAAATTAGATAAATTGTGAGCTTACAAAACTACTATGCATAATGTGCATAATTCCCATACATCACCCCTCCACCAACACCTTACAGTGTTGTGGAACATTTGTTACAGATTATGAAAGAACATCATCAGACTATTAACACTAACTATGGTCCGCAGTGTACACTTGGTATATTTTTTCTGTACTTCCCTGTATCCGCCTGGCAAAGGAATGCCAATGCAAAGTACCAGGAATCCGTTGACTTTTTTTTTTTTTAAGATTTATTTTTATTTATTTATATATCCCCCCTTGCTGCTTGTGCTCACTGTGTACATTTGCTTTGCGTTTTTCTGTGTCTGCTCGTCTCCCCCCGCTGAGTCAGCTCACCGCGCGGCGGCTTGCCTTCACCAGGAGGCCCCAGGAACCGAACCAAGGGCCTCCCATGTGGTAAACCAGAGCCCAACCAATTGAGCCACAGCCAGTTCCCCCGTTGGCTTTTATAAAGGATATTTGGAGTAAAAGCTTAAAGTCCCAAGGCCTTGGAAAGTCCAACGCAAGCTACCATAAGAGGTACTTTCTCACCAAAGTCAGCTGCCACGTGTTGAAGCAAGATGGTGGGTGATCTCTGCCAGGTTTCAGCCTTCCCTTCTGGGCTTCCAGGCCCAGCTTCTTTTCTCAGCTGCAGGCTGGCATGGGGCTTGTCTCTCAGGGCTTCCTGTGTCAGTCTGGGCTCTTTTCCCATTATCAGCTGTAAGCTATCAGGCAAATGAAAAGGTCCATCTCTTTCCGGGGCTTTAACTGTTTGAGCCTTCTTTCTGTCACATGACCAGATAAAAAATGACAAAGTTCTCTCCTCTCTGTGTCTTCTTGTGTCCATTTGTCCATGTGAGTGTCCATTTATATCAGATCTGCCAAGGGGGTGGGGACTCAACCTGAGTTGTGCTTTACTGATGTGGTCAAATCTAAAAAGCTTAATCTTAACAGGTAATTTAATCAGACACCGCAGCTGAATTTAATACAATCAAAGGGTATAATACCCATAGGAATAGATTAGTTTACAAACATAAGCTTTCCCTTTTGGGGATTCATAAAATAATCTCAAACTGCCACAACCCCCTCTTATTAACTCTATGTAATAGTATTGTACATTTGTTATAGTTCATGAGTGAACACTCTTATATTTTTACTATTAACCACAGTCTATCATCCACGATATAGTTCACTGTGTTATACAGTCCCGTGCTTTATACATTCTATCCAAGGTATATACTCAAAAAAAGGGGTGATTTAAATACATCTTTTTAAGAACATCTAAATATGAAGTGCCTTAGCAAATACATTTCTGTATTCCTGGACTATTACAAGAATTCTCAAGATGAAGTTGGAGGGAGGAGATACAGATAAAACATCGAGGGGGGTTATAACTTTAAATTCAAATCAATGTACCTTTATATTCTCAAAATGCTAGAATCAATCTCAATGAAATCTTGAGATATGTAGAAGTGGCATTTTGGGAAGGATGTTATATACTTCTTGGACCTCAAAAAAATCAAATATATTAATGAAGTTCTGGAAGATAAGTACATCCCATATATGGTAAGTTTTAGAAAATTCAAAACAGAGAAATTGAAACTGGCATTTTTTTTCTATTTCTTGACTAATTGATGGTTCTGGTCAACCAGAGGGAAATGTTGCCTTTGTGTTTTAAGAATACTTTAACTTTTAAAATTCTGTTTGAGAGTAATATGTAGTTACTCTTTGTTCTGGACTGAACTGTACTACTTACTCCAAAAAGCCATGTTCAAATTCTAACACTTGGTCCTGTGAATGTGGACTTATTTGTAAAAAGGATCTTTGAAGATGTTGTTGGCTAAAATGAGGCCATAGTGGAATAGGGTAGCCCGTAATCCTATATGACTAGAGTCTTTATAAGGAGAGAAAATTGGGACAGAGATGCAAAGGAATGATGCAGAGACAGAGAAGTAACTATGTGACAGAGGCAGATACTGTGTTATATCAAGAATTGCCAGCAGGCCACCACCAGAACCCTGCAGACTTCAGAGGGAGCATGGGCCTGCTGGCACCTTGACTTTGGAGTTCTAGCCTCCAGAAATGTGAAAAAATAAATCCCTTTTGTTTAAGCCAACTTTGTTACACCGACCCTGGAAAACTAAAACACTGTTTTAAACAAGTACTCTAGGGAGGTGGATGTGGCTCAATCAATTGGGCTCCTTTCTACCATCTGGGAGGCCTCAGGTTCGATTCCCAGGGCCTCCTGGTGAAGACAAGCTGGCCTATGCCACAGAGAGCTGACTGCCCACGCCCACTGAGAGCTGATGGTCTGCACCCGTGGATGGTGCAGCAAGATGACACAAGCAGACACAGAAGAATGCACAGCAAATGAACTCAGAGAGCAGACAGCTAGTGAAAAGCGGCAAGGGGGGCGTGTGTGTGTGATAAATAATAAAATAAATAAATAAACAAGTACTCTAGGAAGCAGAGAGAAAAACAAAAAGTAAAGAAAACTACCCATAATTCATCAATTCAGAAAACATACAGATAATAGTTGATGCATTTCTTTTGTATTTTACCTAACAAGATCATTCCAGTATCCAATTATATTTCCTACTTTTTACAGTTACCATATAATAAAAATTTTCCCCTTACTATTTTTCCAGTACA
>PVKH010015021.1:0-16258 GCA_004027955.1 Chaetophractus vellerosus | reverse complement strand
TGTAACAAAATTAATGTTTCATTTTATTTTTTTAAATGTGGCTACTAGAAAAGTGACATAGGTCACTTCCATTATTTTTCTACTGGACAGCACTTTTCTAGATGATAACACAGAATATATTCATTACCTTGGGGTAGGCAATGATTTCTTAAACAGAACACAAAAAGCACGAACATAATGAAAAGGATTGATAAATTGGAGTCTATTAAAATTAAGAACTTCTGTTTACCAAAGCATAGAATTAAAGAGTAAAAGATAAGCTACCAGGGGGAGGGGAGGATATTTGCTGTACATATAACCAACAAGGGGTTGTATCTACAACATATCAACAAGTCAATTTTAAAGGATAAACCAACATGATAGAAAAATGGGCAAGATATTTGAACAGGTACTTCACAAAAGAGCATATCCAAAAGGCCAAAGAAACATGAAAAGTACTCAGCCTCATGAGTGATCAGGGGAATGTAAATTAAAACCCCAATGAAGTACCACTACAGAGAGGCTAAAATGTAAAAGACTGACAATATACAAGTGTTGCCAAGCATATGAAACTACTGGAACTGTCACACACTGTTGTGGGGGTGTAAATTTGCACAACAGCTTTGGAAAACTGTTTGACAATATCTGTTAAACCTTATGACCCCCATGTTTACCAAAAGACATGTTCGAGAATATTCATAAATAGCAGCACTAATTGTCAGAACTCCAAACTGGAAACAACCCAAATTTCCATCCACAATAGGATGGAAAAATAACTTGTGCTATAGTCACATCATGGAATATGAAACAGCAATGAAAATGAGTGGACTACTGCTCTATGTGACAATATGGATGAAGCTCGGTCTTAAATGTTGAGTGAAAGAATCTAGACACAAAGGAATGCATTCAGGATAATATCATTTATATGAAGCTCAAGAATGGGCAAAATGAATCTATGGGATTAGAAGGTAGGATAGGATAGTTGGGGAAGGTGGGCTAGTGATCAGGAAGAGGTACAGAGTACATGGGGTGCTGGTAATAAGCTATTGCTAGGTCTAGGTGCTCGTTACAACACAGGTGTATTTGCTTTTATGGTTTCTTTACTATCTGTAGGTTTGTTAATAAATTTGTTTGTTAAACAAGAACATTTCTGATGCCACGAATGCACCTTCAGAAATCCTGATTTAATTGGCCTGGGGAAGGAGATCTGCATGGTTTAAAAATCTCTCCCAAGCAATTCAGATTGCACGAATGGGTCACAATTGGCCCTTTGAAAAACCTTGTTCTATAACCACAATCATTACGCCAGGCTGGGCTAGGCCCTGATTATCTTTACTAAAGTTACTTTGAGGACATAATTCACATGGATAATCTTAGAGCCTTCAGGTGTCACAAAGTTAAAAGCCCTAGAAGGCTAGCCAGCTACCTGGAATTACCAGGGGCCAGGTTAGTGAACCCATACTTGGCACCACTGCTTATTGCCAGATCTTCTGATTTTTCAGATGAAACTTCAAATCTGGATTTTTATGTCAAAATTCCTGATTTTTAAATATTGGCTCAAGTTATTTCAAATCATCGTGCAGATGAAACAAAACTGATCAGAGGCCCAGGTCTGTTAGCATGGGGTCCAGCACTGGTTTGTAACTTTGACAAAGTTTTAGAGCTGGAAGGAACCTTACAGGTATAATTGTATATTAACTGTTTTCCTTTTCTGCCACTGCAGGGTTCTTGTGAAAGTAAACGGAATACGTTAATATATATAAAGTGCTTTGAGTTCCTTGGTAGAAAGGTATCATATACACTCAAGGTAATTATCATTTACATTTTTATTTTGCCTCCATTGTGTTTCTAAACTGTGACCTTAGAAAATTACATCTGTGACTCCAAAGCTTATTACTTGGTATTGTTTTTCATGTTCTAGTAGGGGGAGGTAGTGTTTGGGTAAAGCAAGTACCATGTTATCCTCTATGAAATACTGTAGATTCATATTCTTTCCTCTTTGAAAGGGGAGATGTTGGGTGAAAGATTCATTTGACAGCACCAGGTGGTGCAAAGCATCACAATCATAGGTGGTATTTGCCATTTGTGCTGTGGTCTCACCCTCTCTTCTCCTCCACCCTTTCCCCACCCCAACCCCCCACCCCTGCCTGCTCATCTAATAGGAGGGAAGGAAGCTGGTTCTGCCCTGCAGGTTTCCAGCTTCCAAACTCTCACATATGAGAGACACTTTCAAAATCATGTTTCTTTAAAGAACAGGATACCATACAAAATGGTCCTATGTAGGGAGAAGTGTTATTTGCGAAGCATGTTCACAAATATTGACTTGAGGAAAGGCAAAATCAGGTAGTATGTAGAGAAGTAGAATTTTTACCCTCAGTGCCTGAATTTGAGTCTGACTCTCTGTGACCTTGACGAAGTTGCTCTATCCCTCTTAACCTTGTGTTTTCACCTGTACACTGGGATTAGTAATAATTATTCCTGTTGTGAAGATTCAATGAGGGAATGCTTGTGATGTTATACAGTTGTTAGTTATACTTTTAATCATTTCCTTTAAGTTCTGTAACAGTCTGTGAAAAGGTGGTGGTATTATTCCCAATTTTCAGGTGAAGAAACTGAGGCTCAGCTAGATCAAATGGCCTGCTTGCTGTAAAGGGCCGGGAAGAGGCAGAACCAGGTGCCAATGCAGCTGGTCAGCTGAATCACATCTCTTACATTTTCCCCTGCACCAAGTGTCTTTTCTTACACAGGGCTTCACCCCATCTCCCTACCTTCCTGACCACCCTCAGACAGAAGGGGTTTCACAACTAAGGCACCCTCCCCTCTTTGCCTATAATGTTCTGCATTTCATTACCAGATTTGTTATACAGCAAAATCAGCCAATCACAAATGTGTTTCCCCTGCCTACTTTCTGGTGAAAGTCAGAGTAAATAGTGAAGAGATAGCCTGCCGGTGAGGAGAATTGGGACCATCAGTAAGCCGCAGAGGGAATAGTTATGTCTTCCTTACAAAGAAGGCACTTTCTATGGGAAGGAGTAATTTAACTGCACAGTCAGGAGTTATATGAGTATGTTTATCTTGGTAATGCTACCAGTCTTTCTGCACAACTGCACAACTTAAACAGACCCTTGGCTTCTAGAGTTCCTGGGACTTATGGAATTGGAGACCTATCATGAGGCCCTTGTGGACAGGCCCAAACCTAGCATTTAAGGGACCCAGGGGAAGAGTACAAATGGAGGCATGTATCCCTCAAGCTGGCCCTCATGTCTCCCAGCCTGAGTTCTATCCTGCTCAGCGAGAAGCCTGAGGCACATGTATGTGGACACCCCAGTCTACATGTCCAAGCTCAGTTCCCCTTTCCCCTCTCCAACAGTCTACCTTGGCCATCCTGTGCCTAGGGAAACACTGTGTTGTTACTTTTAGGAGGATAGACCTGGGGAGGGGACCACACAGACCCTTGAATTGGGGTTGGGGCTGCTTGGGCAGAGAATTCCAGGGTCCTACGTACCCCTAGCAATTCCAGAGAGGTGGCATAGGTTGTTGGTGGGCCTGTGGAATTCTTGCTCCATGTGAGAGGGAGGGCCAAAGTGGATGAGTGAGTTTTGAATTCAGTACCCAAATTAGGGTTCCCAGTTGCCAGAGTATAAGGGTGGGGCTGCTCCTGGGGATTGAGTCCAATGCCCTTGGTACACAGTTGGCATTCAATCATGTCATTGACTAATACCAGACTGTATGACAAAGGCTGAGCAATTCAGAATTGCTGCAGAATTTGTAAATGTTCCTCTTCTTCCACTCCCATGTCCCATAAGCATCTACCTAACTGCACAACAAGGGCTGAAATTGCTCAGATTTCATAAGATGGCATAACCTTTCTAACCTCAGGTACTAGCAGAAAGAAAAGTTTAATGAGATACAGCTTCAATTGGCAGAGAAGAGAAGCAGTCCAAAGCTTTCCCTCCCCTTGGACAAAAGTAATTCACTGAGGCTCACTTAGATATTCTCAGTATGTTTAAAGAGAATTCCAAAATTGGTTTAGAGCCGTGTCTCCATATATATTTCAGACACTTCTTATACTTGGAGTATTTGGAACAGACCCTTATGTTCACTTTCTTTCAGAGCATTCCCTTCTTTTAGAGCAGCTTCAAGATATTTACATGAATGTGAATTTTACTAACATGAATGACACAGGAACTCTGATTCCTACACATAGCACCTGGAGCCCACATCCCAACCTGTGGGGTAACTCACCTCTAATTCCATTACTCTTTTCTCCAGGTTCACCTATGGTCTTTCTTCACAAAATTTAGACAAGTGATTCACAGTGGTACTTCTGCCAACTCTTCTTTTTGGCAGAAAAAAATGGAGGAAATATCCAATAAGTCTCAGTTTAAAGAAGAAATTATTACAACATGGCTTAGGAACTCATAGACCCCCAAATCAGGATCAATAGAGGAATAGTTAAGGAAGTCACTTTGGCACAAGTCTGACTGATCCCCCAAGGACCAAGGAATTGCCAGTGTGTCAGATGTAGCTTTGACCAAGAAACTGTATATTAGCTCAGTGTTTTATCTTAGTCATAGAGGTTAATCTACATTAATAGGCAGCTTTAAGACAGTTCCACTGAAGAAATCAGAAGGAGTGAAATGCACATTATATGAATACATATTGGACAGAAATTTAAGGATGCCCTTTTTGAAAAAAGTATGTATCTGTAAAGTCTGGAAACATGGTGAATTTTTTTCTTAAATAATTTATTACATTTTCAAACACTCTCAGTACGGTTTCTTTCAGACATCATTGCATACAAAGATGTCTAAATTTAAAGCCATGGATTTAATCATTAATTCAAAAAAGGTCCAATAAAAAATGCAACATTTTCTGTGTTCTAGGCTGTGTAGATACCCTGTATAATTCCTCTCTCTCTCCTATCTATTTAAAATCTGGATGCTATGTTGTTGTTTTTTTTTTCTTTAAGGACATTCTTGCCTTAGATAGGCGCTGGGAAAAAATGAATAGTTCATTTCAGTATTGAGATCTTATGATTTATTTCCCTTGGTGCATGAATAGCAAGGGGCTGGGGGCCTCTGACAGAGGGAGCAGCTGCCCTGGCCAGGGAAAAGAAATGACCCACCCCTGTTTGCCCAAGGGGGAACACAGTGACTATTCCAACAGGTGCTCAATCCCCCAGCCCAATGCCAAGGATCCTCAGCCAGTGGGAAATCTGGCTTTTTATTATTGTAACTTTTCTCATGATTCAAAGTTGAAGCAGAAGGCAGTTGAGAGTGTGTAACTGAGATTATTTTTCTGCACTCCTGCCTCTGTTCTAGGCTATCAAACCCAGTGCATCCCACCCTCATCTGAAGATTACTTGACTCTTTGTCATCTTGTGGATAAATGCTTTGTAGTAATATTATCTCAGGGCAGCAGGCTGTACAACAAGAAACCCTGCCTTTAACTATTACATAATCATATATTTTTAAAATTTGGAATTTGCCTCATCAGTATGCCTTACAAGGCTTCCTCTCATGTGTGAGTGGTGGATATTCCAAATTCACACCCTCCTCTAGGTCTTACTCTTTCATAAAGCGATTCCTTTGATGGCACTGCTCAAGACGGGTCCCATGAGGTAAGAAGTACTGCTGTCACTGGTGAATCCCATCATTGGAAAGGTTGGAAATACACAACACTGCAGTACAGCCTTTCCAGGATTTTCCCTGGATGTTTTGTTTAGCGCAGTTTGTACTCATTATGTGAACTTCCTTTGCTGAGAGATGTGGAGAACACGGAAGGGAGAGAGGCTGTGAAGGAACGGAGGTTTTCCCTTTATTCTCCCTTGGGAAGTCTTTTTCAACTTTAGTATTTTACCCTACTATTTAAACCAGTCTGACATCTGATTCCTTCCCATACCCAACAAGGTTAGGATAATGAGATAATATTACTACAAAGCATTTATCCAGCAGATGGTGTTCAGGTATTTCCACATTCCTAATACCTCTTAATCTCCCAGCAGGTCTTTTCGGTAGGTGAACTTATCCCCATTTTAACAGGTGAACAAACAAAGGCTCAGAGAGACTGAGTTGTCTGTGATCACTTAGCTATTAAGTGGCAGGGCCAGCCCTCAAACATGGGTTTTCCGAGTCCAGGGTCCTAGTCCTCACTTAAGTTTTTAGACTGTTTGAAAGACAGTGTGCTATGGGAGATGGGTTGTGAAGCACGACATTCATGTTTGTTTTTCCCACTTTTGATTTTATTCAGCATTTACTGGTTTGCCATTTGTGTGGCAGCCTTCTTGGCCATTTTTTAACACAGGCTCAATTATGGAAAGGTCCCCGCAGCACCTTTCTGCAGTGCACAAGAGGTTGTTTTGGCCGATACTGACTCCTCTGCTTTCTAAAATGGAAAAACTCAGAGTGACTCACCTTAGGCTCCTCTGTGAGTCATTGGCAGTGAGGTTCCTATCCCCTTTGTTTTTCCCTAGACCACTCATGCCCGAGACTAATAACAGGGTAATTTGTGAAGCAAGATGTATGACTCACCAGGCCAGGGAGGAGAGCTTGCAAGTAAGGACCCACTGGAGAGGTGCTAGATGTTTAGTAGTGGTAGGGAGGAAATGCTGACATAATACTAATTAGGCTAAAATTTCCTCACATTACAACACCATTGCCTAGTTACCTAGCTGTTAGTTTATGTTTTAGTATCCTAAAGTTACAAAAGGGGGGATGGAGAGGAGGGATTTCACCTTTGTAGACAGAGATCAATCCTATATAACTTCCCTATAGATTCCCTCCTAATCATCTTGGACCCCTTAAACGTTAAATTTGCGTTCTTCAAAGACTTAGTTTACCTGTTCTGGAACTTTGTTTATATCATTGATTTGTCATACCTTTTTTTCTGTAGCTTTCTATCCATGTTACCAGTTCAAGTAAACTTCCTAGGTCACTTTCCCCTTTCTCAGTTCTGAGCTGGGCTGTAACAATCTCTGTCAAGTTTATAACTCAAAACTAAATAATGAAACCAGAACCAGAGACTAAATAAAGGCAAGAAGGTGTCAGAAAGAATGACATTTGGAGATTACTACTTCCTGAAACTTTATTTTCTGTTGACATTACTCCCCAAATCTTAAGTCAGTTCATAGATCTCAAGAGCCTGTATTCCTATTGAATAAGAAGCACACTTTTTATTTTCTCTGAAGATTCTAACAGCTAGCTGTTCATGTATGTAAAAAGGCCATGGTAAGTCTTCATGTGGTTGGCAAATTTGTCTTGTTTCAAATAAGTCATTGGCTTTTATATGAGAGCCTTTTACTTAAAAACAATTTAGCCTTTTTTTTTTTAAAGAAAGGAAACATTAATGTGAAAGAAATCACATTAATAGCATGTTTTAGTCTTGTGGAAATGAGTGTGTATTAGAAAAACACTGGCTTTCCTGGGTTTACTTGGATAAAGGAACTTTATTATCCTGAGTGGATGAGTCCCCCAGGCCCCGAGCGTGGGTGTGCCATCAGGCCCTGTGTGCAGGTGAGCTGCCAGGCCCCACGAGCCATGCAGCAAGATGATGACGTAACAGGAGAGTGACACAAGGAAGAGCCAGGACAAGACACACCGAAAAACCAGGATCTAAGGTGGTGCAGTTGGTAGGATGATTCTCTCCCACATCGGAGGTTCCAAGCATCGAATCCCAGTGAAGACAGAAGGAGAAGGATGAGAAGAGAGGCCAGGAAACGGACACAGAGAGTTGCCCAGCAAATGGACACAGAAACAGCAAAAACGGGGGAGGGGAGGTAAAAATGCATAAAAGTAAATAAATAAATAAATCCTTAAAATAATGTATGGGGAAGTAAGATACAGACTCTAGTTAGTAATACTTTGTGTGTTTTTTGTTGTTTTTATGTGTGTGTGTGTCTGGCTTAATAGACCATTCATTTTTATTTATTTATTTATTTATTTATTTATTTTTAATTAATTTTTTTAAAGATACATCGATTGAATCACAGTTTCAGGGGACAGAAGGCTTGCTTTCTTTCTGAAGACTGGCATTCTGCATGCTGGCTTGGTGGTAATCCTTGGGGTTCCTTGACTTTCTGGTCACATGACAGTGTCCTCTCTTTTCACTTCCTGGTTCTCTTGACTTCTGCTTCTCTCTGTGGCTTTCTCTCTCTATGTCTGAATTTCTTCTGCTTTTAAGAGACTCCAGTAATCAGATTAAGGCCCACCCTCATTCAGTTGGGCCCAACTTAACTAGGATAACATCTTCAAGAGATCCTTTTCAACAATGGGTTCACACCTATAAGAATGGAGGGATACATAATTCAACCTATTGTGAAGTTTTATGACAAAGCCAAGAAAAATGAAATGGAAGAGAATAGCACTAGGGGATAGCTCTAGCTTGAATGGGAACTTGACTCCATCCAGATGCCAAGTACCTATTTGGCAGTTTAGGGGGTTATTACTTTTGCTGGAAAAATATCCCAGTTATATTTAGTAATAATATATTGCCCTAGTGGAAAATGGTAGATGGCTTACCGGTATTAATCTAAACTTTAGAATCAGGTACAAAAGGGAAGAATTGCATCTTCCCAAAACCTCATGTCATCACAGAATCTATAGCACAGTGAAGTAAAGCAAAATCTTGGAAATAGCTGAGAAGGCGAGAAAGGAGTCACCAGACTCTACAAACAGTATTGGAAGGGAAAAACAAGAAGGCACTCTCTTCTAAATTGAATTTCAGGGTTCTTTTTTCACTTTCTCAGAAAAACCTTAGCCTTTGTTACCTACTATTAGAGTAAGCGCATAAAGAAGGTCAGACTTTTCTATTAAGGCAGTCTGTGTACAATCAGGATGAGAGTAACAAAGCACTGACAAGTAAGAAGAACTCTAACCAATATAAGAAGAGCAGATGAAAGCAGCAGTCACTACCCTCGGGGCTGAGATAGAGCACCCAAGGAAGAAGCTCCCTCAGGGCTAAAATACAGACCTTGTTGGAGAAGGCACAGAGAAGTTGCTATGGTATCAGTGGAACTTGCTGGAAACCAGCCCTCTGGAACTTGCCAGAAATATGTCCTCTAGGGTTCTGGGGAGAGCTTTCTCACTGGGGACACTCTGTCACAAAATCCCTGAGGGGAATGCTGGGGGCACCTGCTGGCTGTGGGGGGCCGCTGGAGCCCTTCACTGTGAGCACATCAGAAACAGGAACCAAAACCCTTTCCTCCTGCAGTGTCTCTCCACTTGACAAAGCTTCAGGGCCAGCAGGCAAAGGGAAACTATGTAAAGGGACCAGACCCATGTTCACAGAGCAAGCAAAAAGGGTGAATTTGGAGCTGAGAGTCAATAAATTGTTAATAAGGTCCATACAAGAATCTCTGTAGGCAAAACAAATACTTCTCCCTAGGCAATATGTTAATGGAAGCGCAGGCTTCTGAATGACTTATGGAAGAAGTGCCCAATTTTTTTATTGGGTTGCCGTTCTTTGCATATTCTGATACAACTCCTTTGTCAGATGCATATATTAAAAATACTCTCTTCCAGTCTGTACCATGACTTTTTAGTTTCTTAATGGTATTTTTTGATGAGCAGAAGTCTCCAGATTTTATAATCAACCTGGAAGTAATATAAATATAGTTCTTATTTATTTTTATTTTATGTTTCTCTCTATAGTGGAGTTATAGTCTAAACTGTTATGACAAAGAGGCCTTAAAAATTCAATGACCTAAGTATGATGGAAGTTCATTTTTCTCACATGTAACAGTCCAGATGTGAGTTGACCAAGGCAAATGAGCTAATTGGCTTCAAAGATTGCTCCTGTCCTGTCACCACTGTTTTAGCTACCAGGAAGGGAGAAAGAGAGAAAAAAACCAGGACATGCAACTTGGTCTTTAGGGAGATAACCAAATACTTTCATTTCTATGTCATTTATCCAGACAGTCACATGGCCACAAAGGAGGCTGGGAAATGTTTCACTTGGCAGGGCAGCCATGTGCCCAGGTAACACTGGGAGGGAATGTGTGTGCAACAGCTAAAAGCAGAATAAATGGTTACTTTGGGACATCCTGATACCCCTCAGTGGCATCTTTGAGGTGTTAACATGCCACGTTTTAGTTAAAAATACTCTGAAGTTTTCTTTTTTGTCTCTTAAGTTTGTTTTGAATTTCTTTGAGGCTTTAAATTAATATGATTGTGAATTTTAGGATGAGAGAATTGCTTAAAACTGCTTTTATTTGTGGTAAGTTAGTTGCTTCTCTACACAATATATATAGGGTTCTTTTATCTATTCAGTTTTAAGCTATAAGAAGTCCAATTATTTATAGGCTTTTTATGTACTAAATTACCACAGATATCCTTCAGAGTTAAGTTGTTCTATTATTTTCATTGTCTTATCAATTTGAAATGACATGATTTTAAATACTTTTAGAATTGGAATTTACAGTTGGCTCAGTTCTTACACTGTTCAGAGGAAGCAAATAGCTGCTAATATTATCTTTTGTATTTTATCTTAAAGATATAACCAGATTTGTTTTTGAAAACACAGACTAAATGTAGATAAACATGTTTACCTGGCCCCTGCACCAAATTTTAAGAATTGTTGTGCAACTAATAAACATGAAGTTGTTTGTAGTTAATTAATTTAGGTACCATTTTTGGCTATAGTGTCACTCTGTTCAAAAACCCATCTAGTCTCAGTCCAACAGTTATTTAGAACTTATGTGACAAGCTCTGGGTATACAACAGTGAACAAGAGAAACAAGGTTCTCTCTTTTCTGGAGTTTACTTTCTTTTTACTAGAGAACTCTAGTCCAGCTATAATCTAGCTGGTCACTCAGTTTCACCAACTCTCACATCCTCCCATCATAATAATACTCAGATTGTTAATATCGATTCAAGAGAATTTTTCTTTTACTTTATCACTCAGGAATATCCCTTTACTTCAGTTTGACTCTTTCTACATAATTTCCTATTTCTCATCCACTGTCTTTATCTGAGAAAGATTTTCTGTTCTGTAGAGATATTTTCTATTCTTGTCACTCTCCTCCATCTGAGAGAGATGTTCTCTAGATATTTTCTAAGCTGATATGGAATTTACAGTAGGAATTGAATAGTTACCAGAAGCTGTCTGAAGTTTCAGCCTGACTTGGAGTTCTCACCTCAGCAAAAGTTCAAGTGCCACATTTTTTAATATTTTACAGAAATGTTGTTTCAAATAGTGATAAACTTGAGGCCCAGATGGTTTTATTTCTTCAGTCCTAAGGTCAAATTTAATGGTCTTCATCTTTGGAAGTGGCCCAGCAGTCTTTGTTCACTCTGTTGAGTACTGTGTCCATGAGGTCAGAAAGTAATAAATCATAAAAATCTACACTAGTTAGATTTTCTTCCTGCAAACTTATGACAGCTGGAGTTGAAAACTGGGTTTAAAAATTGCATAGCATTAACAGATAGGAAAACACAGTGGGGATTGTTATGCTACTGTCATTACTATTGCTTCCCCAAAGTAAAAGGAAATAACTTCAGAAATTTTTCTTACAAACATTTATTAAAAAATAACTGTAGCTGTATCTATATGAATAAAAATTGCTGTTCCGATAGAGTTTATAAAGAATGTACAAGGGATAGGAGTAGCTGAAGAGAAAAAGGGGAAGTGAGAATGGCTAAAGAGTAAATATTTGCTTCCAAGAAAATACCAAGGAAAGGTGCTGGAGAATTGTCAACAGAATTTATTTTTAAATGGCCAGAAAGGCCTAGATTCGGTCCAAATGAATAAGATAAGAGATGGGCTAAGAGTTTAATGTGGGAATCAATGAGCTTCTCAGATCATCCCAAAAGAGGATGACTCACAGTCCAGGTCCCTCAATGTCAGATTTGTTGATGTAAATATTCAGGATTCTTTTCGGGTAGTAATTCACAGGATTTAAAAAAAAAAATCTAGATTCTCTCTCCATCTCAATATTTTGAAACTCTTTCCATCTGGTATTATTGAAGTATTGCAACACTTAGTGGAGCATAAATTTGTAGTCCCACTCACTGTGCAGGTAATGTGTCTTGTCATCTACCAAGCATACCATAGAGTTCCCTGTTCTGGACATGCTATATATATGGAATCATACAGTATGTGATCTTTTGTGTATGGCTTCTTTCACCTAGCATAATTTTTTCAAGGTTCATCCATATTTTAACATGAATCTATATTTCAGTGCTTTTGTTTTGTGTGTGTGTGTATATGTGTGTTTTAGTAATAAAAAATTATTGAGGATTCCTGGGATGACGATTATCTCCTCCCAGCCCTGACAGAGGAAACCAACACTGCAGGAAATCACTGAAAAATCACACACATCCCAACAGTCCTGGCCAACAGGGAAGAGGAAAATCATTCCCCAGAGAAAGGATCAGTCTTCATTAATCCAAGAGAAGTGTGAGGGCAAGTGCATAGGGGACCATCACATGAAACTGGGGATGTGGTGGGGTATACTGGACCCCTAGCTGGCTTCTTGAAAACCAGAGAAAAATCTGATTCACATCCTCTTTGGGGGTAGAGTTTTGGTCACCAGACTCATTTCTCATCAATGAGGCTTTTGCATCCCTGGGTAAAACTTTCATACCGTACGTTTAGCACAAGGTTGTCAGCAGTGAGATAGACAGGGTTCTGTGATGTGGTGACTGGAGATATTCTGGGCTGCCTGGATCTTGTGCAGTTACTTCACTGCTTTTTATGGTTGAATAATATTCCATCATAGGTATAAACCACACTTGGTTTACCCATTCATCAGTTGATGGATATTTGGGTTGTTTTTACTTTTGGCTATTATAAATAAAGCTGCAGTGAATAATCATGTACAAATTTTTGTGTGGTCACATATTTTCAATTCCTTTGTGTATATAACTAGGAGTGGAATTGCTGGATCATATGATAACTCTGATTAACATTTTAAGGAATGGCTAAATTATTTTCCAAAGTGGCTGCACCATTTATATTTATATTCTCACCTGCAATGATGAGGATTCTGATTTCTCCACATCCTTACCAACCCTTGTTTTTGTTTGTCTTTTTTGTTATAGTCATCCTAGTAGGTATAAAGTAGTATCACATTGTGGTTTACATTTTTTTAAAGTAAAATGTTATTGAAGTATATCATTCATACATGAACACACATAAACAATAATTGTATAGTAAAAGTAGTGAAATTACAAAACTAACATGCATAACATTATACAGGGCTCCCATACATTACCCCCACCACCATCTTGCAATGTTGCGAAACATTGGTTGCAAACTATGAAAGAGCATTATCAAAACATTGCTGCTAAATATAGCCCATATCTTACATTTGTTTTTTCCCCAGTCCACCCAATTATTAAACAACCTGAATTATTATGATACATTTGTTATAGTTCATGAGAGAACATTCTCTTTATCCTGTTAACCACAGTCCATCATCCACGTCTGGATTCCCTGTGTTATACAGCCCCATGTTTTGTACAGTCTATTCAATGTGTACACCGAGTGATCCTCATTTTCATCACAGAGTTGTGCTGTCATCACTTCAGTCAATTTTAGGATGTTTTCATTATTCCGAAAGGAAAAATCCCATACCCCATTATACTCCCCTATAGTTGTCTCTAAGAATTGATGTAATATCTTCTTGCCATTGCTGCAAAAATATTACATTATTGCTAACTATATCCATAAGTTAAATTAGTTGTACTTTTCCTGTATATCACCATATTTTTAATACCTTGTAAAAGAATAACATTCTTATATTTGTACTATTAACCATAATTTTCATCTGCCACTGAAGTCACTATGTTATACATACCCTAGATTATTCTCTAGTTTACTTTCAATTGACATTTATGCCCACAGACTACGCCTTCCAACCACAATCTACTTTATAAATCAGCAGTGTTAGTTATACTCACTAGAATGTATTACCATCAACTCTATTAGTTTCCATACTTTTACAATAAACCTTATTAAAAATTCTACATACATTGAGCATCAGTTCCCATTCTCAACCCGCATTTGCTTTTCTAATAGCCCATACTCTAGAGTTTACCTCCATGAGTTTACTCATCATATTTAGTTCATATTAGTGAGACCATACAATATTTGTCCTTTTGTATCTGCCTGATTTCACTCAACATAATATCCTCAAGATTCATCCATTTTGTCATATGTGTCCCAATTTCATTTCTTCTTACAGCTGAATAGTATTCTATTGTAAGTATATACCACATTTTGTTTAGCCATTTTTCATGTGATGGACCCTTAGGCTGCTTCCATATTTTAGCAATTGTGAATAATGCTGCTATGAACATGGGTGCACAAATGTCAGTTTGCATCCTTGTTGTATTAGTCAGCCAAAGGGGTGCTGATGCAAAGTACCAGAAATCTGTTGGATTTTATAAAGGGTATTTATTTGGGGTAGGAGTTTACAGTTACCAGGCCATAAAGCATAAGTTACTTCCCTCAATAAAGTCTGTTGCCACATGTTGGAGCAACATGACTGCCAACATCTGCAAGGGTTCAGGCTTCCTCTTCTTAAGGCTCCATGGTCCTAGCTTCTTACAATATCAGCTGTAGGCTGGGAAAAGTCTCATCTCTCTCCCAGGGCTTGTTCTTCTCTGGGCTCAGCTGCTCTGCTCTCTCCACAAGGCCAGCTGTAAACTATCAGGCGAAGGGTTGGTCTCTATTCCCAGGGCCTTTCCCATGTCTAACTGGGTCTCCTCTTTGCTTCTTTGTATATTTACTTCCTGGGACTCCAACATTAAAACTCCAGCATCAAAACTCCACTGTCTGCTCTGCAGTGTGGTTTCCCCTTGGTGGGCGGGGACTCAACATTCTACTGACGTGGCCCAATCAAAGCCTTAATCATTATTTAATCCAGTAAAAGTGAAACCCCTGATTCCAATTTAATCTAATGTACCCAGAGGTACAGACCAATTTACAAACATAATCCAATATCTATTTTTGGAATTCATAAATAATACCAAACTTGCTTTCAGTTTTTCTGAGTATATTTCTAGTAATGAGATGGCTGGTTCGTACGGCAGTTCTTTATTCAGCTTCTTGAGGTGCTGCCAAACTGATTTCCACAGAGACTGTACCATTTTACATTCCCACCAACAGAGAAGGAATATTCCTATTTCTCCAGATCCTCTCTAGCACTTACAGTTTTCTGTGTTTTTGTGTGTGTGTGTGTGTTTTTGTTTGTTTTGATGATGGCCATTGTTTAAGGTGTGAAATGGTATCTCATTGTATTTTTTAATTTATTGAAGTCTATCACTCATACATGAACATACATAAACAATAAGTGTATAGCAATAGTTGTGACCCTATGAAACAAACATACATAACATCATACAGGGCTCTCATACCTCACCCTACCACAAATATCTTGCATTATTGTTAAACATTTTTAACTAATGATTAAAGAGCATCCCCAAAATATTACTACTAACCAAAGTATTTTCCCCCAACCCACCCTATTATTATTATATCATTTATACATGAACATACATAAACAATAAGTGTATAGTAAAAGTTGTGAACTTACACAGCAAATGTAACATCACACAAAGGTCCTATACATCAACCCTCCACCAACATCTTGCATTGTTGTGAGACATTTGTTCCAAGTTATGAAAAAATATTGCCAAACTCTTACTGCTAATTATGCTCCTTATCTTACATTTGTTATATTTTTCCCCCAACCCACCTATTATTTTTTAAATATATTTTTATGACAGGAGTTGTAAACAATCATGCACATATGCAGAATTCCCAAACAATACCCCTCTATCAACACACCACACCGTGGTGGAACATTTGTTACAGATTATGAGATAATATCCAATTATTACCAGGTCCATGGCATACATTTGGCACACATTTTCCATACTCCTCCATTATCAACATAGTACATCTTTGGCATAGATGCAAGAATATTATATTATTACTGTTAACCACAGTCCATAGGTCTCTCCAGTTGTATTTTTCCTATGTCTTTCCACATTCCCACCACCTTGCAACAGTGATTTACATCTGCTCTAGCTCACAAAGGACACTCTTGCATCTGTACCATAAACCACAGTTCTCATCTACCTCTGAGTTTACTGTGCTATTCAGTCCCTAGATTATTCTCTAACTTTCTGTCAATTGGCATTTACATGCCTAGACTACCATTGTCAGCCACATCCACATTTATAAACCATATGTTACTCACTATAATGTGTTACCATCAACTCTGTACATTTCCACACTTTTACAGTAAAGCTAATTAAAACTTCTATATACG
>PVKH010015020.1:0-16270 GCA_004027955.1 Chaetophractus vellerosus | reverse complement strand
AGCCCCTTCTGTTTCTCAAAGGACAAATTTGAGTTGGGGTTAATTTTCTAGCTATCACTCTGGAAACTAGATAAAGGTAAAATATCAGCCTGGTTACTGGGCTTATTGGTAAAAATGACCTGACACCAAATGTGGTTTCTGGTTGGTCTTGTGAGTCTGATTGCTTAATTAAGCCTAAAAAGCTTCCCTAACGGGGGTTGTATCTCCTAATTCAACTACTTCCATTATTGCTCTTCTACAATCCGCTCTCCACGTAACAGGCAGAGTGACTATCGTAAACATAAATGAGATGTCACTCCCCTGCTGAAAATCCTCACATTTAGAATAAAATTCAATTTCTTCACCCACGTTTATAAAGCCCTACAAGATCTAGCCCTCGTTTATCTCTCACTCACACCCACTGCACTCAAGCCACAGCACCAGCTTTTATGTTTTTTGGCCACTTCCATCTCATGCTACCCTAAGAACATTTTACTTAGCTGTTCCTTCTGCAAAGAACACTCTTACCTCTGATCTTCATGGGGCTGGATTATTCCATTGCTATTCAAAACAGAGGCTGTCATTTAGATGTCACAGAGGCTGTCATTTAGATGTCAGGGCTTCCCCAATTTCCCAATCTAGAGAAGCTTCTCAAGAACACTTTACCACAGCATCCTATTTTAATTCTCTGATAGTTAGATATTTGTACACAATCTAACTCTTCCCATTGGAATATGAGATTTCTGACAGCAGGAGTTTACATCTATTATATTCACCACTGGGCTGCTTGCTTCTAGAATAGCGCCTAGCCCTTAGTGGGCCCTCAGTTGCATGATGGAAAAAATAAATAGCAAATGATGGTGAGAAGGCAGAAAAGGCCCTTTGAGATTTTTAGTTTTCTGGGCTGCCACCCTCCATCACCTACTACTGCTATCTTCTAAGGTATCATTGCCCTCCCCACCACAGTTACTGATTTGGAAAGGATAGATTAAAACAGATTACTTTTATGCAGGGATGCAGGACTTTTGAAATCTTAGATTTTCTTCCACCTAAGATTATATATTAAAAACAAAATCTAAAACAAACAACAAAAAACAGGATAGTTCTAAGGCAAACCTGCAGACTTTTCCAGAAAGATTGAAACCATAGTGCCCGGGACAGACCCTAGCTTTTGGTTTTTATTAGCAATTAGAAACTATTCATCTTAGAATCCTTAATATTATGGACTATTTGCACTTGGATAATGAAAAATGATAATGCAATGATAAAGCATTACATCTTCTTAGGAAAACCCATTTCATTTTGTGTATTCTTCAACATCCAGTAATATATATGGATTGTTTTTTAACATTTGGAGTTTCTTAGCCATTGCCTTTGACTTTATTTCAAAACAGTTTGAAGGGAAATGTAAAAATAAGAATAATCTACTTTCAGATAATGGTCTGTGACCAAAATAAAAAGGAGAAGTCTGCTAACTTTCCTACAGTGTACTTGTTCTCTTTTTTTATTACCTAAGTAATCTCAGTAAGTCTTGTGTGTGCACTTAAGGTACATGAAGTTTAAATAGGCTTTTACCCTAACAAGTAATTTATCCTCCCTACCTCACTAGTTTAAAATGGGTCCTTCAAAAGCAACATCACGTTCGGACAATCATATTATGTTTGTAAACTTAAAAGCCAAAAATCTTACACATATTTTAATTTTCCTTCCCTCCCTCTTTCATCTTTTCTGTCCCATAATATTTCATGTGTCTGTTTTACTACTACCTGTATTGTCCCATATGAAAAATGACTTTCCTCACCAAATATTTTTTAATGAAGTGACGACCTTTGGAACAAAGGTGAGGTAACCTTGGGACGCCAGGATCTGGCCACAGTCCCTGGCCAAATGAGGACATAAGTATTTCATAGGGATCAAATCAACAACAATTGTAACTTTACCATGAAGTACAGAACATCCTGAGGCAAAGACTACCAAGAGCCCTCTTCTTAGGCTCACGGGAATGTGTGGATGTGCAGCAGCTTCAAGCTCGCTCTTGCCTCTTTGCCACCAGAAAAAAACGACTACACACACCCTGGAGCCTAAAGGGTCTACCTCAGGTATTTTGATAATGGCTTGGAACTAAAATTATTTTTTATCTCTACGGTGGTTTTAAAATGAAGAAACTCCTCTAGCACTTTATTTAAAGTATATATACACATACATATAATTATTTTTTAGAACATTCATCTCTGGAAGCTATAAGAACTACGTGCAAACAATGGAAGAAAGACCCAAGATTTTCTTTCATTGGTTTGACAGCTCTCCCTTTTTCTTCATTCTGTGTTCCACTGGTTGAAGAGGATTATCTTTTTTATAAAGATTCACTTTAAAGATCCCATCCCTAGTTGATAATAAACTCCCTCTTAGACCTGAGAAGCAGAAGGATTTGCAGAATACTACAGTGAAGTGGCTAGCAGAGAGAACATTATTTTATTTCTGAGTGCTTCTGAATAGATTGTAAGCTCCTTGAGGGAATGGATCATATTTATTCACCTCTGCATTCCCAATAACTAGCACTGTGCCTGGCAGTTCTAGTTTGCAAGGCTGCCAGAAATAAGCCAAGAGATCCCAATGATCACCAACATCCAAATGTGTTGGCTCTTACAATGGGGATTTATTAGCTTACAAGCTTACAGTTCTGAGGCCATGAAAATGTCTAAATCAAGGCATCATCAAGACGATGCTTTCTTCCTGAAGACTGGCTGCCTGTGATGCTGGACTCCTCTTTCACACAGCAAGGCACACGGCGGCATCTGATAGTCTCTCCCTTCTCTTTTGGCTTCTTGCTTCCCTGGTTTTCTCCCTCTCTTTGTATTGATCCCGTTTATAAAGGACTTTAGTAAGAGGATTAAGACCTACCCTGGGCCACATCTTAACTGAAGTAATCTAATCAAAGACTCTACTTACAATAGGTTTACACCCACAGGAATGGATTAGCATTAAGAACATACTTTTCTGAGGTCCATACAGCTCCACACCATCACAATGACTATACACACAGCATAAATAGATAAATGTTCAGTTTCCACATACACACGAGATGAAAAATGAAACTGTCTACTTTTAGAAAGGCTGAAAAATCTACTCAGCCTTAAACCAATGCTGAAAGGGTTTAGTAAACAAGTAAGGAAAGAAAAGAGCTTTTAACTAGCTAAAAGAAAGACTGCTCCAGGGGAAAAGATTGATTTTCAGAGGATTTTGCATCTTACCTTCCTTCACACCAAGGTCCTGCAGTTTAAGGGGTATGTCTGAGATTCCACCTGGAGCAACTGAACTCTGGATGTCTGGGACGGCATTCCGGCGCCCTGCTCTTGTTGAAGATGCAAAGTTGGTGACCACAGGCTCCACTTCAGTCATTTCTGAATTTGTCTTCATAGCAACATCTACAAAAAGAATGTGCACATGTAGAAAAGGGTGAGCCTTTTCAGAGGTAGATGTTCCCCAAGGTGGCTGAAAGGCGCATACAGATCAAAAACACAACAAGCTTGAGAATCTAATCACTGATTCACACTCTTCACCTATGTCTGTGGTCACAGTCCTGGAGCTTCCATTTCCACATTCACCGAATACAGCAGGAAGTCCATGGTGTGAGCCTGACTGCCATTGATAATCCCTGAGCTGAATAAGCCACTTGGATGCTTTAGGGCACAGTAATCCCTTGCCTTTTGTTTGGCTTTTCAATGGATGGATCAGCCTAACTAGATTTGGAAGGAAATGAACACGGACCTGTTTGGTCACTTCTGTAGAGATTCCACCCACCGCTATTTGCTATGGTGCTTATTCAGGCTGAAATCAAATCACCATAATTTGTAGGGACCAAAAAAAATCCACTATATTCCTACTTCTTATAAAATAGAAACCCAACTTTATCCCAAAGGCTTTTCTTTCTCCCAGAGAGCTGTGTGTTTAGATTTGTTCTAGTCTAAAATCTAATTCGTAAAGGACCTGTATAACTGTTAGGGAGGCGAGGACTTGTTATACATTTCCTTGCTTTCCTAAGCATCCTTGAGCTTCCTAGCAACTGTATCTATCTAAGAAAAAAATCTAAAATGTCATATTGACTATACAGGGAAGGAGGTAGCAGATATTACTTACTCTAAAATTAACCCTCTTTCATATGTTTTCTAAATGAAGCTTTCCTGAGAAGTCAACATTGACTATCTCAAAAGTAGCACCAGCAGCATTTATTGAGAAACCATTAAGAGCCAGGCTCTCAGTTAGCACTGAGCATACATAAGGGTGATATACTTTGTGTCTTTAGGGCACTTACACTCTCAAAGGGAAGAAAGAAGGCAGGCATGCAAGGACAGATGATGTTAAAACAATGAACATGTAAGTATCAACCAAGGTGTGGTAGGCTGAGTTATGCACCCCAGAAAAAAACATGTTCTTACTCTTAATCTGTGTTCCTGTGGGTGTGTGCCCATTTTTAAATAGGACTTTATGAAGATGTTACTTTTAGTTAGGGTGTGGCCAACTGGATTGCTAGAGGCCTTGTAAAGAAAACCCCTACGTCACAGAGGCCATAAAGGGGAGGACATCACCATGGGATAAGAGGCAGAAATAAGCCAAGAGATCCAACGATCACCAGCATCCAGCACCCTGGGAGAAAGCATCCAGACTGTGATATTCGTGATAGCAGCTCAGGCAAACTAAGTCACAAGGGATGCATATAATATTTGTGGCACTTAAAAAAGCAGAAATATATAAACACTGTCCTTCACAGGAAACAAACCAACGTCTTCATTCTAGTTGGAAGGGAGCCTTTTCTAAACAATTAACTTCAATTTAGGAAATGCTAAAATTGAAGTGAAACAGAAAATGTGGTGCATATAATGTTAGATATGCAACTCCTTTCATCCACAGCACCCAAAAAACACATGTCAAGCTTAACATAAGTCTCAGGAGTACAGGAGTAGTCTGGAATCCCCTAGAAAAAAAACATTCTATGATTTCCCCAGATAGTCTGGTCTTTCTAGGAATCATGGGAAATTTGACAACAACGCTAAGTTTTCAGACACAATTTTGGAATCAAGCTTTCAATTATTCGATATTTGTCAACTGTTTGGCATTGACAGACAGGCTGGAGTACTGTAAAGAACACTGGACTAGTAAAAAAAAAAAAACAACTTGATTACAGGCTAGCAAGGTGATATTGGTTAATCCACTTAATTTCTCTGAGCCACAGTTCCTTCCCTATATAATGGGTATAATAATTCTGTCTGGTTCACAGAATTCTTGAGAACAACAAAGAGGAAATGATATAGAATATTCTACTGCCTATCTTTTAACCCTAACATGAAACAACTTCTTATTCAAAGACTTGTGTTTTCTAGGAGGGAAACTAGCATTTATTCAATACTGCAAGAACACTTTTACATCTATTATCAAATTTAAACATCCCAGTAATCCTATGAGGCAGTGAAGTGAGACCCTCCCTTTGTGGATGTAGAAACTGTAGCTCAGAGCTCCAGTTTAAGTGACTCATTCAAAATTTCTCAGTGGCTTCTCTAGTGCTCAGGGATATAAATTTTCCTTCAGTTCACTTTGAACACAAGCTATCATGGATAGTCACAAAAGAGCCCTTCAGCCTTTTGGAAAAAATATCTTTCCTACAGCCCCATGATACAACAGCTACTTTAGATTTTGTCCTTCATTAATTTTTAAACTTATGTTTGTTGTTATGTCATATACAACACTGATTTATTTTGCTTGATTTTTTTAAAAAAAAGGATAATACATATATAAAGGACAATTCATCCCTTCAAATGCTTTGTGACATTCCAAAAATATAAAACCCACACAAAGATGAGGAAACAGTGCTAAGAAAAATGGGAGATAGATTAACTTAAAGGTATTTTAAATTTCTGAGCTTAAAAAGCTAATCATCCTTATGCTTACTAACCAAGGAAGCTGACTCACTAGCATTCTTCCCCTTTTTCTTCTACAGAATTAGGAGAGGAATCTAGGTGAGTTCTGCTTTGTTAACTTGACCATTTAAAGGAGTTGTAACCATTTGGACATTTTGAGATTTAGCAGAAGTCCTTGCAAGCCCACTGCAAGGTAATTTATTTTGTATTGCCCAGAATACATTTCCATCTCTATTGAAAATAAATAATTTTAACAATGCCTTAAAAAAAGACCATTGCATAGTCGCCCATACATATACATGCCGGCATCTTTGCAGTCCCTGAGATACTGAAAATGCAACACCAGCATGACTGAAGAGGACAAAGGTGTTCAAGCTAAATGGAGCACTGGAGGCATATAAAGAAATCCCTGCTTAGCTCCCAGTGGAGGCTGTTAATAAATGAGTATGTTAGCATGTTAGAATTATAATCATATGAAAGTTCTTGCATTTCTTTCCTTCCCAACTGAGCTCTTAGCTCACGGGCATTCTTTCCTTCAGCTTCCTTATTTGAAGGCATGACTTCAAGGTGATGGATACCTTCTTACCTTTGAACTTATGTCACTTACCCCATATCTCACGGTGAAGCTACTATTCATTCTGCACCTAAGACTGCAAGTAAGTAAACTTCCTATCCACCAAATCAGTTCTCTGGGGGAATGAGTCAGGCTATCAGAAAAAGCACTTAGAGTAACTAACAAATAAAAATAAAAAGGGAAAAGACACACATTTGGGAAAGTCAGTGCCTTTCCCATGACCAAAAGCCAGAAAGACACACATAGGTCTCAGCTGATAACCAAATGCTTTATCTGTCTCTCTCCAGCTCTCAATATTGTAACACTAGATTTCTTCAGTTCTCTGCTTACAGATCATTATTTTATATGATTTTTCTATTTTGGAAACAGAATATGCAAAAAAACTCATCCAGACAAGATCAAAGAACTAGAACAAAAACAAAAAAAGTAATTCTTCCTCTTTTGTAAATTCCTCCACATCCTCTGGTGTTTCTGTGCCTTATATAAGCCAAAAGGGTTTCTAATTTCTGTTTATTGACACGCATTTTTTTCACTCTCACATTCTTGATAACTATATAGACAGACCCTGTAACATACTTTGGTAGACACATGGAAGTTATTTTTACCACAGGAATCTGTGTTAGCTTAAACATAAAATTCAAAATGCAAGGTCAAACTGATTTTTCTATAATCTTCCAGATAGAAGTATTGTGCAAATCTGAACACCTTTCCAGCACAAAGAGACTTACACTATTAATATAGTTTCACTTAGAAAAATAATATGGACTTATGTGGATAAGGATAAAAAAGATTTGTTTTATGCCATAAACCATGTACTGCCCTCCTTGTGTGTGGGGGTCACGTTTAACCACTCATCCTATTCTCTTTAGCTTCCTGCTAGAAAGCTTAACCCAATATGCACTCTCCATAAAGGACTGTAGGGACTGAGTTTGCCACATGGTTTTCCCCAAATCCTTGCAGATTCCCAAAGGATTAAGCTTTTCCCTTTATTGCATGATTTTAATGTAGAAAGATAATTTAGAGACCATATAGTCTAACCTCTCAAATCCAAACACTTAAATGATACATCAAAATAACAAAGTTTGTGTCACGCAAAGACTTTCTTAAGTTCAGGTGGTACTTTTTTTGCCATTACCATATTTCCTCCTGCTCCTCTCCAAAATATATTGTAAAAATTCATACTTAAAAGGATTAAAAAAATAAAAAATTCATTCTACACTGAAAAGTGCATATTATCGTGGTGTGTGTGTATGAAGTGTAGTGGATGGTATCTGGGATAATGAGTGGTATTTTCAGTTCTCCTTTAGAAGAGCATAATTCTGTTTCCCTATTTATAAATGGTTATAAACCACACCAGAGAATTCCTCCTAGCTTATATCTTACATGGTTTTGACCTTTCACCCTTCTTCCCTGCTATATTTTATTTCTATCTTTCTGAGAGGTCAGAATTGAGAGGATTTGGTTTGGATCAGAAGGAACTATTTTCATTCTTTTGTTTCCTCCTTACTTCAAAACCCTACCTTACACTCTTTCATTCTCATTTATTTCTAACATTGCCTTTTCCAATCAGTGACTCAAGTAAATATAATGCCTTTCTATTTTATTAAGGTACTGGAATCTGCTCAAAGAAATATTTAGATTCTTTTTTTTAAAGTATTTATTCAATACCAACTCTGTGCAAAGCACTGCTAGTCCATATGGGATTTGGCAAAATAAGTAAGGAGTCCCCCTGCCCTCTACTGGGGATATCTGGGAAGCCTGGACTTGTGCAGAGTTGGGAGAGGTTAATTCCAGGGTTTCAGAAGGAACATAACTCAGAGGATGAGAAAGCAGCTTCCAGATGCTCATTTCTCATCTTTACCCTTTTCCAACTGTGTTTGCACTCAAAGTGTTCTTAGAATACAAAAAGGGCATAAAGATACTCCAAATACATAAAAGCCTGAGAACTGAATTTGCACTAATGGGAAAATGATATGATTTTGAAATTCGTGTGGTAGGCTTGCACTCTGCCCTTCTCAGAGTGAACAGTAGCCCCACTGTACAGGGGGGATTTAAATGCAGGGCCTGAGAAGCCACTTCCCCTTTTGGCAAGGAAAATGGTTTCGGAAGGTCAAAAGACTTTTGATGACGTCAATAGGAAGGTGAGAAGGGGAAGTCAACTCTGACCACCACTGCCACAATAGAAATGTCCCATGTTTAGTACATAATTGCTAAGTAAATGGTTTATTTGTTGAGTTAGTAGATGATAGCTATAAATTATGTGCAGATAAACATAGTCAGGAAAGGCCCTTTTGATTATTAATATTCTTAATAAATATATAAAATTCAATTATTATATATTAAAATGGATTGTTATGGTAACATTAAAATAGCTTTAGAGGCAGGCTGTAGTCTAGAGGCAAACACAATGCCTTGAAGGTGTGGGTTACATAAAGATCTACTGTCATTATGCAGAACAGCAGTCAGTACAAAAGCTATTACCGCATCAACCAGGGCCTCTGGGTAGTCACAATCCTCTAAGCGAAGCCCTCTCTGGAAGGCATAAACTGATGTTAAACTGTGAACAAATTTCTCAACCTGAAGTCAATTATACCTATTTCACCAGCTTCCCCTGTACACATATGCACTCCTTTGTAACTTAATAAGCCAGTTCCTATAGTCTCAATTTATTCAACTGCTTCTTCTTTACCATTTTCATTTTCAACAAGGGGAGAAATTAAGCCCTGTATCATCTAGACTTATTTTCTTTGTCTGCAATTATTACTCAAAGTGCCAGGTCTATGACAAAAACGCCCCATAACTGTTCTTCCAATGTCAAGATAACTGAAAGGAATAGTTTAGGTATGGGCACTTTAAATTGCATATTTTTCAGAAAACTTTGATAACTTATTGTTTTAGTCTGGTAGGCTGCCGAAATGCAGGTATCATAAATGGGTTGGCTTTTCACGGTGATTATTTATTGGTTTACAAACTGATAGTTTCAAGGCTGAGAAAAATGTCCAAATCAAGGCATCATCAGGCAATGCTTTCTCCTCCCCAAAGACCAGTTGCTGGTGATCCTGGCCTCCTCTGTGACATGACAAAGCACATGGCATCCTCTTCTGGTCTCTCCCTTCTCTTCTGGGTATCCATGCTTTCTGTTCTTGCTTCTGTGGCTTTTTCTCTTTGTTCTCTCTCCATATTCATCCTGTTTATAAAGGACTCCAGTAAGAGGATTAAGACCCACCCTGGGCCACGCCTTAATGGAAGTAACCTAATCATAAAGCCCTCCTTACAATAAGTTTACAGCACAGGAATGGATTAGTGTTAAGAACATACTTTTCTGGGGTCCATACAGCTTCAAAGCATCACATCCACAATCTAGACCTCAAAAAGACATATTCTTTCTAGATGCAAAATATGTTCATTCCATCAGAATTTCCCTAAAAGCCTTAATTAATTTCAGTAGCAATATATTAAGTACAAAGTCTCATCAGAATTGATTATAGGTATGGTCTGTCTTAGGGTACAATTCTACTCTGGCTGTGGACCTTTGAAACTGAGAGTACAAATTATCTGCTTCTAATATACAATGGAGGGACAATGGTTTTGTCCTAGGGGCCTGATGGAGTGGCAGCCCCATGCTTTCCAAGTGCTTGTGCAGTGGCCATGCTCTCCCCAAACAATGGGCTGAAGGCTACAACATCTTCAAGCATTTAGGTGATGGCCAGGATCTTGGCTCCAACCTCCCCAAGTATCGAGGTGGAGACCAGCCTCTCCACAATCCTTCAGGCCTCTGAGAAAACTGGGGTTGTAACACACTTCCTGAACAATGGGATGGAAAGCGTGCCCTCTCCAAGCTTCAGGGCATACTCACCCTTTCCACATATGTGTGGGTCCATTCTCTCGGCCTGAGATGTCTTCAGTCTAGACCTCAGCTTCCATGGTTCTGCCTTTGAAGTCATTTGTCCTTCAATCTTCCCTTTCTATCCCTTTTAGTCCAGACCAGTAGTAGTTCCATTCATACAGATCCCGCAAAAAATTGGTTTTGCATGTAGTACTCAGTGATCCAAACCATCGGACAATAAGACTTTCCACAGAACCCTCTTGGATAACTGCATTTCCAATCCTGACTTGCAATGAAATGGCTGACTGATTCCATGTTCAGTTAAATCTTCACATGGAGCACTATTCTCTGGTGACATTTTCCTGAAGCTCAGACTTTTCCAGACCATCAATTCCTTGTTTCTTTGTGCCTAAGAGTTCAGTTCTCAGCTTATCCCTTTCCTTTCACATTTTACTAAAAGCTGCAAGGAGAAACCAGGCAGCACTTTCCACATTTAGTTTGGAAATCTCCTCAGCTAAATATCCAGAATCATCACTTTCAAATTCTGCCTTCCATCTAACATCAGGACTCAATTTTGCCAAGTCCTCTGCCACTTTAAAACAAGGATCACCTTCCTTCCAGTTTGCAATGACACATTCATCATTTCTGTTTAAGGCCTCATCAGAAGTGCTTTTAGCATGCTTATTTCGACCAACGGTCTCTTCAAAGCAATCTAGGCCTTTTCTATTGAGCACTTCACACTTCTTCTAGAATCTATCCTTCACCCATTTATAAAGCTGTACCCCAATTTTTCATATTTGCAATAGCAGCACCCTACTCTTCTGGTACCAAAATCTGTTCTAGCCTGCTAGGCTGCCGAACTGTGAATACTGTGAAATGGGTTGGCTTTTAACAGTGGAAATTTATTAGTTTATGAGCTTATAGTTTTGAGGCTGGGAAACTGTCCAAATCAAGGCATCATCAGGTGATGTTTTCTTCCCAAAGACTGGCTGCCGATGATTCTTGACTCCTCTGACACATGACAAGGCACATGGTGGCATCTGCTGGTCTCTGCCTTCTCTTCTGGTTTCACTGCTTTCAGTTTCTTGCTTATTAATTAATCTAATCTGATTACCCACTGTGGCAGTTTGAGATTATTTTATGAATCCCAAAAAGAGAAAGATTATGTTTGTAAACTAATCTATTCCTATGGGTTTGATACCCTTTGACTGCATTAAATTTAGCTAAGGTGGACAACCAGCAAAATGGTGGCAGAGTAAGGAGATCCGAGAGGCAGCTCATGCTACAGTGCAGTTAGAAATCACCCAGGGCTATCTAAAGCACCTGTTTGGGGGCCCCAGGAGACCAGAAGAGCATCCTGCAACATCTTTGAAAGAAGGGAAGGAAGAGACAGTCCATCTGCAGAGAAGATTCATAAGTAGAGCCCTCCACGCCACAGAGGCTGGTGCTCATCCTACTCTGGCGGCACAAGCTGCCTCAGGAGCTATTATTCTGTGGCTGGAGTTGGAAGTTCCATTTCCCAAAAATAACGGAGGAAGAGACGGTTGGCCACCAACTTCAGCTACTGATTAGTAAATTCAGCTGGCTAAAGTATAACCCTAAGAACAGCTAAAGTTTGAAACTGTCCACGTCGGAAAGAGGCTGGTTGCTGCCATTTTGACTCCGCCCCGGCATGAGGGGAAGCAGGACTGACTGAAAATCACATGCCAGTACCATGCTGTTTTTTTACCACTGTAGCTAGGTATGACTCAGATTGAGTCCCCGCCCCTTGATGGGACTGATATAAACCGACTAACACGGACACACAGAAGAGATCCTGCCATGTGACAGAAAGGAGAAGAAGGCTCAAACAGCTAAAGCCCTGGGGAGGGATGAACCATTTTTGCCTGATAGCTTACAGCTGACCTTGGGAAGCGAGCCGAGACTGACATAGGAAGCCCTGAGAGACAAACCCTATGCCAGCCTGCAGTTGAAATTGGGAAGAAGCTGGGCCTGCAGAGCCTCAAGAGGAAGAGGAGGCCCAGGGGCAAAGGCAGAGACCGGCCAGAGATTGGAGACCATCTTGCTTCAACAGGTGTCAACTGACTTTAGTGAGAAAGCAACTTTGAATTGGACCTTTTACAGCTTTGGGACTGTAAGCTTTTACCCCCAAATAAATACCCTCTATAAAAGCCAACAGATTTCTGGTACTTTGCATCAGCAGCCCTTTGGCTGACTAATAAACCCACCTTAAGTGGGTCCTAACATTCTTCCCTTGTTACCTGGACATGGATATTTAAAACATAAGTTGTTTGAGTGACCAGTGAACCCAGGGGAGCCTTTGGGTTTAGCACTCATTGGTCTCTATAGATCTGTGATTTCTCATTGTTTGGGGCTGTTTTGGTTTACTAGGTTGTTGAAAACGCATACCATGAAATGGTCTCGGCTTAACCAATGGGAATTTATTAGTTTAAAAGCTTACAATTTTGAGGCCGTGAGAATGTCTAAATCAAGGCATCATCAAGGTAATGCTTTCTTCCTGGAAACCGGCTACCAGCAATCCTTGTCTCCTCTACCACATGGCAGGCACACGGCGGCATCTGCTAGTCTCTCCCCTCTCTTCTGGTTTCTCTGCTTTCAGCTTCTTCCTTCTGTGGCTCTCTCCCACTTTTTCTGTATTTCATTCTCTTATAAAAGACTCCAGTAAGAGATTTAAGACCCATTTTGAACGAGATGGATCACACACCTTAACCAAAGTAGCCTCATCACAAGATCCTGCTTACAATGGGTACACACTCACAAGACGGAATTAACTTTCAAAACAATGCTTTTCTGGGGTACATACAGTTTCAAACCACCTCAGGGCCTTATGAAGATTTCTCTTAATTTCTCCAATATGTACTTTCAATTAGAAAGAGATTTTAAAATATTTTATTCTATATTCAAAATGTCGTATATTAAGATTTTTTAAAGAGATGTTAAGTTTTCCATAATGCCAGAAAAGGAAGTCCTAGTCTTAATTGTTAATTAAAAACTTAATTTCTTTAGATTAGCAGTTACATATGGCAAGGGAAGGCTAGAGGTGAGTACTTAGGAGTAGACGTTTTTCTCTTTGGAGTAATGAAAATGCTCCAGTATCGATTACAGTGATGAATGCATAACTCTGTGATTATACCAGTGACACTTGTACACGTTAGATGGGTTGTATAGTTTATGAATACATTTCAATAAAATTGATTAAAAAAATAATTTCTTCTTATCCTGTAACAGCCAGGTAACCACTTCACTTGGTCACAAAACAAAAACGAAATATTTTGCAATAATGTAAATGTAGTATTCTTTAACAGATTTTATTTCAAGTCACAGGTCCCCATTTTTTCCTTCATAGCAGAAAACAATCTTGCAATTCAGCAAAATAACTCCCATATTAAAATTCATTCTCTCTGGGGTAAATTTTCAGCCAATACATGATTATCCATGTATTAGTCAGCCAAAGGGGTACTGATGCAAAGTACCAGAATTCTGTTGGCTTTTATAAAGGGTATTTATTTGGCATAGAAGCTTACAGTCACAAGGCCATAAAGAGTAAGTTACTTTCCTCACCAAAGTCTGTTGGAGCAAGATGGCTGCGAGTCTCTGCGAAGGTTCAGCCTTCCTCTTCTTCCTAGGACTCTGTGGTCTCAGCTTCTTTGAATCTCAGCTGTAGACCAGCATAAGGCTCGTCTCTCTCCCAGGGCTTGTTCCTTTCCAGGCTTTCTCAGCTGTTCAGGGCTGTGGTCTCCTCAGCTGCAAACTTTCAGGTGAACAGCTCGGCTCTCTCCCCGGGGCTCCAGCATCCAAAACTAAACTCTCTGTGTTCTTCTCTGTGTATTTACTTTCCTGTCTTTGACTGGGCATTGTGGAGTTTATATAGCCCACAAAGTGGGGCAGGGTGTGGGGACATGGTCAAATAAAAGCCCTAATCTTGATTTAATAAAGTAAAAGTGAAACCTCTGAATCTAATACACCCAGAGGAACAGACCAGTTTACAAACACAATCCAATATTTATTTTTGGAATTCATAAACAATACCAAACTGCCACAATCTACAGGATTCATTCTTCCCAACCAATACCACTTTCCTTTTTCTTGAAAGGGGGGCCTTAAGTAGAGGGGAGACAGGTTCACTTCGGTCCTGTGTCTGCTGACCCTCATTGAGTTGAAATCTGAATGGTCATTGTGTCTTAGGATCAACTGCCATTGTCTCAGATGCAGCCACAATCTCAGATAGAGGGATATGCACCCTATTTGACCCAATCCCTGGATATTTGGGGTCTGTGGCCCATTTAAGCCACTTCTTGGCCCTTTTTGAAGGCCATGAAACATTTCAGATGCTCTCCTCACCCCTCTGTGAGGCAGCCCTCTGGCCCATCTGCCTAGACCCTTCTCTTCACCTTTGCTTCTCTGTCTTTCCAGGTTCATACTAGATAAGAAGTTTCTTTAAGATAATTAAGGTTCTCCTGAGAATTAAGGCACAAGTCCTCCCTATACTTGGATTTCCTAACTTATTCGAGTTTCTATTGCTTAATTTCCCTCTGGCTCAACCCGGTGATTTGGTGTTACAGCTATTAAATGTTGCATGTGTGCTGCCTTGGCATCCACCCTCCTCTGGCTCAAAACTGACTCAAAACTGATCACTGGCCTAGTTAATAAACAGCTTTCCAGCCCTGGGATGCAGACCCCCCCCCCCCAGCCTAAGCTAGCATCTGCAGCCACCAGCCTCACCATCCGCACACCTCACCCAGAACCAACAGCTGGTCCCAAATGAAAAGCTAACCATCCCCACCACCCTCAGACCCTCAGTCCTTTTCCCTTCCCTGCACATTTGCTATAAGCTAACCAATCCTCATCTCCTGCCGGAAACCTGCTATCCGCCACCTCTGGACCACAATAAAGGCACAAGCCCATGGGTGCCTGCCACTCTGCCTGTGTGCCCCCACTCGCTGGTTGAGACACCTGAGCTGACTGAGATGACTGTCGACCCCTACTGGCAACCCACCACCATCTCTGGGACCTGCAAGTAAACATACTATTTTCTTATGCATTAGTCTTGTTCTCCTATTGAGACACCCCTGACCTTTACCCAGATCCAAATTTAAGACACAACTTAATCAATTTGGAGCAAGTGGCACAGCGTGCAAGGGAGCAGGTCACGACGATGGGAAATGAGGCATAATGCCTCTTGGCTGCTCTTATCTTACTAACTGGCTCTCTCAGATAGCTAATACGATCTGGGAAAGGACCATCCTGCTTTGGGCTTCTACCTTTTGCCTCTGCTGGGTGTTACCTAAGTTCCCTACCCCACATTGGCAGCCCTGTAGATCTGAATCCACTCCAACTGTTCAGCCCTAGAAAGGCAAGAGGGGAAATCCAGTGTTTTCTGGTGCTCCCCCTAATGGGAACGGCTGGTGTGGGTGACCCAGACACTGAGTAACATTGACTACATAACAAAGGACTTTTTGGTTGGCAGTAGAAGCCTGCAATGCGGGAGATGTGCATCTCTTGCCCAGAGCTGCGACTCTTGAGTGAGGCAGCTAGGGCTAAATGCACGTACTGCACGTGGGCCAAAAGGGAGCATGCTAGACCTGTGGGTGCCTGGACCACAGCAGCTGGGAGGGTCAATCACTGTGCCTGTGGACCATGCTTCCACGTACCCCTAGCTTGAGGGGCACCACCTCCACGGGAAGCACAATGGCACCCCACAAGCAAAGGTGCTGCTACAGTCTGCAATCTCCACTGAGGTTGCTCTTCATCCCCTGTTCCCATGGGATGTATCAAAACAGCAACAACAACAAAACAAAACAGAACAAAAAAACCCACCTAATCCTGGGAATGAGGCAAAAAAATTGTTTTTTTTTTCAAAAAGGCCTGGGCATATTATGCCAGCACCTCCTAAGGCACCAGAGGAAGTTTCTAAGTTGCTTAAAAAATGAAAGACTCCCATACAATATGCATGGGCCC
>PVKH010015019.1:0-16269 GCA_004027955.1 Chaetophractus vellerosus | reverse complement strand
TTCTTTTATCCTTCCAGGACACTGAGCAAGTTCATACATGCATTCCTTGCCCACAAAGCTCACCCCTTCTTTACTTCTTCAGCCAACTTTCAACTCATCTTTCTCAAGGAAGCCTTTTTCTGAACCCCCCTGCTTTATGCTCTCCTGTCACCCTACATTACTGCCTCATAACACTAGTTTATCATTATTGTAATGAAACAAATGATTGTGTGATAACTAATTCAATGGCTGGTCCAGAGGTTCTGACTTTGATCTTAGGCACATAGAACAGCACATTGCATGCAGTAGGTAATCAATAAAATATCATTGAATGACTTTATTCTTTTTATTTAATAGGGGAGATAACCATATACTGTTTCATTATTTTGCACTCTTTGCTGAATTCAGTTTTTAATCTTGAGCTGTGGAATGCATCACCTCTGACTGCAGTCCTTCCTCTTCACTCAGGCTTTTGCCTTGGAAAAGAAAAGAATACCCATAATCAGTTCCTTCCTGACACTGAGAAGGGAAAGAAGGCCACTTCTGCTGAGAATTTTTGAATCTTATAAACCCATGATTAAAACCACTCTCCTTTTATGGAAAATATTATTATAAATGAATCAATGGACAGGGACAGACAGACCTGTTTTTGGGAAAGAATTTCATAGACTTTTTGAATTCATTTAGTAATCCTTTCCAGAGTTTCCATATTGGTTGTATGTGTTGGTTTTATACAACTCTGAAGGTTTCCTCTTTTAAAATATCTCTATCAGTAAAACCTCTTTCATTGCCGTATTTTGCATAATATTTAAATTCTCTGCTCCTTGTGTCTGAAAATCTGAAGTCACCCAAAGTGAGTGTTGTCTGTGGAATAACTCTTACCCCAGAGAACATACACTAGGCCTTCACCAAGACAAAAATCACTAGTTTTCACCATGAGAGAGGAGGAGGCTGGGATACATGAAGAGAATAATAAGCATAGGGCTTCTTTAGCAAGTTCAGAAGATATACTTTTATTTCAGTTTTACAAACAAGAAAAATGGTCAGCATCTAGGCTTTTCATCTCAGAATCTCAAGTAATATGAGTGCACAATTATGACTTACAGGTAGCAAAATCTTTCTGAGAAATAAACACCTATCAGCTAGGATAAATGTAGAATGGCTGAAAAAAATTTTTTCTTTGTCAAATTTTGTTTTGCACATGTTAGCCTCTTGTTCAGAATCTGTGACTGCCCTATGACATTGTTCTCAGATATTTAAATGTAGAGGATTGTGATTTGTGCCCAATTAAAAAGAGAAAGAGTGAACACGTTTATTATTGAGTATCCTGTTTTCACTCCTTGCCAAGTTGAAACTGAACATCAATGCAAATCCACAAATGACTGTTTTTTAAAATTTCACTCATGTCAGAATTTCATGATCTTGTGTTCTTAAGCTAAGCAGAAGCTTATTGTTTCCAGATGTGGAAATTTGTAATTAATTAACCATTTAAGCAAGTGGTTCCCAGCCTTGGCTGCACCTGTGGATATTAAAAAACTCCTGATGCCTGGGTCCCATGGTGGAGATTCTAATTTAATTTGTCTGATCTGTAGCCAGAGCATGGAGGAATTGTTAGACTTCCCCAGGTGATTCTAATGGGCAGACAATTAGATTCAGATGGGTTGAAAACCCCAGACTTAAGGTGACAAATACATATTTTCTTTACAGAACAATTGAATTCATGAATTTGATAATGATTGTTTTCTGTGATGAAAACCTGCTTTACACTGAAGGTGTGGGTAGAGGGTCCAAATTAGCAAGAAGGACACAGCTACAAATAACGTGCCTGAATATAGAGAAAGGAGGAAAACGTAGAAGTCATTATTGCTTGGGATTTTGTGGTTGCTGCTTTTCTTTTCTTTTTAAAATTTCTTTGTATTTTTTCTGATGGCAACAAAACCTGCTTACTGTAGAAAAGTTGGAAAGTACAAAAAAGAGTAAAGAAGTAGGGAAAAATAATCTATGTTTTCAGTACATGGGTGCTATTTTAAGTCATATTTTAAGAACTAACAGCTAGGTAGTCATTCTCAACTCTAGTTATATATTAGAATTTGCTGGGGTGCTTTTAAAAAATACTGATGGTTGGTACCCTATTCCAATTAAATTGTTTCTGATGAGTGGGACTCAGGTGTATTCATTTATTCATTCATTCATTCATTCAGTGTATGTGTGTGCCTATATACATACATGTACATATACGTGTATACAAATGCATACATCTGTATATACACACATTTATTCAGGTGATTCTGATGCACTGAGAGGAGTGAGAATTGTTGGATTAAATTTGCTGATTGACTATAATATTGCTCTGATCAGTAAAATAAATCAGGCATTAGTTTGCTGATTTAGTATAGTATGAAATTATTCATGAGTTTGGATGATTTATGAAAATCTTGATTTTTTATAAAGACTGTTTGCAAAGGAGTGGGGAAAAATGATACACTCACCTTTATATGATTATTTTTCTCTTTCCTAACATATTTATTTCATATTCCTTTTATCTTCCTTTCTTAGTGTCCTTAAAATGAGATTTATTTTATGCTGAACTTTACAGCCAATATATCTGTTACATGGGATAAGATATACCTTTGTGCATTAACTGACCTCACGATGTTTTCTGATGGTAAATAGAAATACTTTGGGAAGGTTCTTAACAACCAATAACAAAGAACATATTAACGTTTTGTTTTGATTAATTAGTGATGAGGACTACTCAGTTCATAGCAGGATAATTTAAAGAAATCAATACAAAATGCAGGAATTGGGAGAACAGTGCCATCACTTGGAGTACATCAGATGTAACCTTGATTATTACTAGAGTTGTTGTTCGTTTATGTATCTGGATAAACTAAAGGGTATTCAGAGACTTAGAGAACTGCAGACATCTTATTGTGAAGCCAACTGCTTGTCAGCCTCTGTAAACACATCTACTCTACCCCACCTCTATCATGTTACACATGAGAAAACTGACGCTTAGAGCCCGTTATTACAAGAAGTCTCAAAGTTGGGATGTAAAAGTCTTGTCTTCTCAGATCACTCCAGTTTTGTATGATAAGCCCTTCTTTGCATATGGAATCTTATGGGGGACATAGAGGAACTTGGGACCGATATTAAGATACCTAAGTTCAGATCTTGTCAGGAGGAATTGGTGGACTGTATACACAGTTATTCTTGGGGCACCATTAGGAAATGTTAAGATTGTGCTGAATCAGATTTGTCATTGGAACTGGGAGTATGGTTGCTTTACCAGCATTATCCCTTTTAAGTCTCTCAGTAAGACTGTTTTACAGATAAAACTCAGAGAGGTAAACAATTTGCCACAAACCAAATAGTTAGATTAGGGTATTCAAACCCAGGTTTATTGGACTCTAAAAGCCAGAGTTTTTCCACTCTTATGACACAGACTTGTTTCCTTTAATGCAGCTCAGGGGGTGAGTTAGAACTGAGGTTTTAAAAGAGCTTCAAGACCCTGTAGAGGCTGCTAGAGGACTCCACAGGGACACTATGTTGAGTCGCCCTTGAGGCATGGTAGAGGTCCTGTGAAACTGGGGTGGGGGCTGAGCGCGGAAGTCTACTGGAATGGTCTAAGCTTGCCCCTGGGATTCTCAGGCCCACCTGGGACCTATGAATCTGCATTTTAACAAGATCCCAGGTGATTTGTGTGCACGTTAAAGTGCAAGTAGCAGCACTTGGAGAGACCCACTGGACCTGGGTGTGGGGTTTTGTAAGGGAAGGATTAGTCTATTCTTCAAGGAACAGGTGAGAGGAGTGTGGCGGTAGGGGGTAGAGAAGAACTGTTTCCCACCAAAGGAAGCATTTGGAGGTCTGGAACCTATGTGTAAGGGGAATAGCTAATGTCAAAGACCCAAACAGTCTCCTGATGCTCAGATTCACAAGTAGAGGACATAGAGCCATGAATGCCCAGGTAATTTTTTGTAGGATGGGTTTAAAAACTTGAACCTCCTTTGTCTAAAACATTGGAAGATAAGTTAAAGACATAAGCCATATCTTGAGCTGCAGTGATACATGGCATGACAAAATTAGAAAGGACTTGGGAAGACATCTGAGTGATTCTGAACAGAACCCATAGCTGGGCTTCAGGACATTTGTGATATCCCTGAAAACATTATGCTAAACACTACATGTATATATACATATACATTTGTGAAGCCCCACCCCCCCCACAACAAAGTCCTCAGCTTTCATCATATTTTGATGTACTCTGTAACTCCTTTTCTTCTTTTTGAATCTTATAAACACGTGATTAAACCACTCTCCTTTTATAGATGGGAAGGTGAGAGACTGGCAAATACCAACCTAGCAGTGTCAGGGTTAATTCTAAAAGCCAGCCTTTCAATTTCTAGTGCAGTATTCTTACCATTCCAACTCTGCTGGCCTTTATGATCTCAACTAAGTGTTATGAAATGCTAAATGGATTTTTTATGGGACAAATCTTGCGACTCTGAATTTTCTGATTATTGGAAGTGGCTAAATCTTTATAGCATTAGAATATTGTGTTATAAAATGACTTTTATATGAAAGCATTTCAAAGCATCCATGTGTTGGACAGGTGAGTATGTAAGAATTTAGTGCAGGGCTGCTCAAGGACTGAGGGTCCTGGGCATTGGCCCCGGTTTCCCCATTGCTGAGGGTCGCAGGGCTTTGTGAGACCAGGCTCGTCCCTCCTAGTGGCAGCCAACTGACTGACTTTTGTGTCTGTAGAGCTAATAAAGGATTATGAACTCTCTGTGGGGAGCCAGGTGCTGAACTTTACAAATAGACTAATATAATCCATGCAGTATTTAAATCCAGTAATGACATCACTATCTGGTAATTTATTATCTGGTAAAGTGTTGACTCCATGAATCCAAAAGACATTTAGTATATTTTTCATTTCTGGAGTTAAAGGTTTTAAAGCTGCTGGTCTGTAAACCACAGTTGAATGGCCCTTTAGTTGTGGGGAATTAACTCTTTAAAGTGGCCCCTCTATACATCTGCCAGAAAATAATGTAGTGTCCAGATCTTTGTGAATTATGTCAGTGCAGGAGGGTGGTTATTTTTAAGGACAAATAATTGGTCGATACTTCAACTTACTGCCTGTGTTTGAGATCATCTTTTATAGATGGATGTCCAATTTTAGCTCCTTAGAACCCATCTGGGAAATAATATTCTCATATGTTTCCTATATTGATCATTAATTTTATTTTTGATCCCCTATCCCTTATAATATCTCCTAAATTATGTCATTTCAGGGAAGATGTTATATATCTGACAAGTATAGGTACCATATTTTTGATACTAGTAATATAAAATTTTTCCTTTGCTAGGTAACAAGTTCTGTATAAATTATTTCTAAGTTAAATTCATATGAAGTGATAAAATATTATTGGTTTCTTATGATTTTTAGTATTCATGAAGGGGCAATTCTTTCCTCTTTTCTCCCAGGTCCTTAACAAAATTAGCCTTTGCAATAATTTTTATGCTAGTTGACTGTGAATGAGGAGGACTAATGAAGCAGAAAATTCAAATACCTTTGATGTATTTTTTTTCATAAATCATCACTTGCTACTGTTCAGATACAGAATATACATTCATTAAATAGTGAACACACAAATAGTGAACTGATAGCTGTACTTCACCACTAGCTCAGTGACTATCTCATAAGTTTTGAAGGATTCAAGATTTTTTTCCAAGTGATTTTTAAATTTTTATTTATTTTAAAAATTTTTAAAAGATACTTAGATTATACAAATGTCCCATAAAAAACATAGGGGATTCCCATATGCCCTGCTCCCCATACCTCCCACATTTTCCCACAGTAACATCCTTCATTAGTGAGGTACATTCATTGCAATTGATGAACACATTTTGGAGCATTACCACTAAGCATGAATTAAAATTTACATTGTAGTTTACACTCTCTCCCACCTAATTCTGTAGGATATGGCAAGATCTATAATAGCCCGCATCTGTCGTTGCAATGTCATTCAGGACAATTATCAAGTCCAAAAATGTCCACATATTATACTTGTTTTCCCTCTCCTTGCCCTCAGAACCTCCAGTGGCCACTGCCTCCACATCAACGATATAATTTCTTCCATTGCTAGAATCACAAGTGTATAGTAGAATACCAGTAAGTCTGCTTTAGTCCATAGTTCATTCCCCAATCCTGAGGATTCTGGAATGGTGATGTCCACTCTACTTTTAGCTGAGAGGGGGCTGCAATCCCATGGGGCCAATGGATGAGACTCTGTTGCTTGCAGTTGTAGCCTCTCAGTTCCCCTGGATGGTAGTTGTCCATCATCACCTTGTTAGTTGTCCTGGGTGAGTCCAAAGAACTGGACAGTACGTGTTGCAACTCCATTGAAATTCAGGGCCCAGCTGGAACATGGACATCCCAAAGATTTAAGTCTCTTGGACATACATATACCAACTCTAGTACCAATTATAAGTTCAAATAGAAGGACAGAAGAGCCATGTGTAGGGAAACCACAACTAAATCCAAATCTGTCACACTGGGGAGCATAAATTCCAAAGTAGGGCCCACTGGCAAGGCACCAAACTCCTGAGGTATCCGCCCTGCCTATAGTGTCTAGATATCTCTAGAGCTCTCAGGAACCCTGCTGTTTGAGGCATTGTTTACTGTGGCAGTCAATGAGAGCCTGCTGAGACGTGCATCATGCATAAGCGTAACTTCTGGAATGACTTCCCAACTCACTTTGAAGTCTCTTAGCCATAGAAACTCATTTGTCTGTACCTTTCCCCCCATTTGGTCAAAGTCTTTTTCCAGTTGCATTGCTAGTTGGTGCTTGGTAGTAATCCCTTGGTGCCAGGGAGGCTCATCCCTGGGAGTCATGTCCCACGCTGGGGGGATGGTAACGTATTTATATGCTGAGGTTGACTTAGAGGCCACATTTGATATATTAATTTTTGATAGTAATCATTAATCAGCATTTGAAAGTTATTTTTCTCACTGATATACTTATTGTTTTAAAAAAGGATTTCTATCTTTCATAATGTCTTTTCTAGCTTTGGAGCTTTGTAGAGTCTTGAAATTCTTGCTATTTGTATAACTTGTCAAGGAATGAGAATTTTGGCAGCTCTAATCAATTTGATTATTGGCAGAAGGCTTAATTATGTCTCTTAAGTTATTTCAGTGCCCTTTGAGTACAGATTTTTTTAAAATTAAGAAACATTGGACATTTCAAATGTACTTTCACCTTTAAGACAGTATGCATTTACTAGGTGTACTTTATCTGAAAAGTGGTTATACTAATATTCATGCCTATTTTTGTAATAAAACAATCCCAGAGATTTTGTATAGAAGCTAAGTTTGGAAAGAACCTCAAGAAATTATTTAATGCAGCTAGTTTCTGAGTTCCCTTCTAGAAAGAAAGCACTAGAGAACAAGGACCTAACATATAAGAGGTGCCCAGGAAGTATTTGGTGAATGAATTAGTAACCTTCCACCTTTTACCAGTGAGGCCCTGAGGCCTGCCAAGGTTAAATGGTGGGTCTAGGGCTGCATTATTATAAGTGGTGAGAACCAAGGTCTCCCGAGCCCCTGGGACATATATGGGCGCAGTATCTAGAACCATCTGTCCATGTTCTAGACAGAAAGGCAGTTTGTTGATTCCTAGGCTCTAACATGGTCCCTGCCTTGGATTTTCATTCCCCAGGCTAATTTGAACAAGAGATGCTGCTCCCTTATCTCCTTCCCACCTTAAATATGTATCGACTTAGACTCTCTGCTGGAAATTTAGCAGTTAACAAACCAGAATTGACCCCTGTCTGCAGAAAGCTATAGACTTGCTTCTCTCCACTATTATCTTCTTGTTTCCTTTTTCTTCCCCCAAAGCTCACACAGGGCTTTTACTTTAACTTTTTCTTTGGAAAGTATTTCATCCTCACAGAAATTTTCAAGAATAAAAATAGAACCAAGAATCCCCATATGCCCTTTACCCAGGATTTACTTACTGTTAACTTTTACTGCATTTACTTTATCATTGATTCCTTGCACACTCTCTTTTTGCACGTGCGTGCACGTGCACACACACACACACACATTGTTTTTTTCTCAATCATTTGAGGATAAGTAGCATACCTCATGGTCCTTTCCCCCTAATCCCTTAGTGTGTATTTTCTAAGACTAGGGACATCCCATTATATAACCACAATACAGTTATCAACTAAAGTAAGTTTAATATTGACAAAGGTTTTTCATTTTTTAAAATGTCTTTACTTTTGAAAAGTTTTTTTTGTTTGCTTGTTTTGTTTTTAATATCAACTAGTGTCTACAGGGTAACAGACCTGGGAGAAAGAAAGTAATACACACGGAGACAATGTTAGGGCTTCATAAATCCTACCAAGTTCTTAGGGATAAGGCCGGCTTTCTGCATGTGTGACCTGTGCAGTCACATAGGGCTCTGTGCTTAGAGGGCCCCCTGCTTGGTTTAATGCTTTGCCGTTGTCATCTTTAAATTCTTCATTTTTAAGCAAAGAGACCCGTACTTTTATTTTGCACTGGACCCTGCAGACTGTGTAATGGGTCCTGCTTAGAGGACTCATATATTGAGTAAGGAATTTTCATCTGTTTTCTAGGTCCTGTTGTAAATGAGGAAACCGAGAAATTTAAAAGACCTTGGCTTAGGGTGTTGAGCTACCTGGTGAAACCAAGCTTTGAACTCAGATGACTTTGAGGTTGTCATATCACCTTTACCTACTTTATGTCTCCCCAACTGGACTCCTCTCTGTTATTTTTTTCCACACAATTTCATTTTTTCATGTACCAAATATTTATTTAGTGTGTTCAATGGAAGAAGCAGTTCTCTATGTTGAGGATACAGGGTGGAATGGGATCCAGATGTCCCCTGCCCTCAAGAAGCTTACATCCTTCTGAGAGAGGGGCGATAAATAGGTAGATAGTGATCTGAGATAAAATAAAGCAGAGCAGGGGGCAGTGAGGGAAGAGATGGGGGAGGGGTGCTACATTAGCTGAGTGATCTGGATGGGCCTCTCTGAGGAGGTGACATTTTAATGTGGGAAGGAATGAGTCATACCTAGGTCTGGGTTTAGAGTCTTCTAAACCCAGAGGGAACTGCAAGTAATGGAGGTCCTGAGATGAGAATGAGTTTGGTGAGCTCAAGGAACAGAAGGAAGGTCCATGTGGTTGGCACATGAGGAAAAGGAATTTGTTGGGAGATGAGGCTGGAAAGATGGGCAGTGGCCAGATGATGAAGAGCCCTTACTAGGTTTATTTTCTCTATTTAGAACTGACCTGTCCTTTTCCTTTTTTTTTTTTTTTTTTGAGGAATGTTGGTACCATCTTCTGTTGGTACCATAGGCTGTCTCTCCATTATCTTAAAATCCTGGCTAACGTGTCAGCCAGAAGGCCATTTGGGAAACCTTAATAAATAGATAATTTCCTTTTCATGAGTGGCCTCCATCTTAATCTCCCTGATTTTCAGAGAAAAGGCTACCTGCAGTCATTCCCTCATGCATCCTTATTACCATATATTACAATGCCAGTTACTGATTCTTTTCATGTTCCAGTTTTTGGAGTCCCTCTATAATCCTTTGTGGTCTAGGTCCTGCTTTATTCCTAGTGCCTTCCTGGGAATTGGAGAGCTATCTGGAACCTGACGTCCTGTGTTTGGGTAGGTCTCCCTGTTCTCAGACCTTCCTGGTACTCACCACCCTTGATCCATTCCAGGCTCTGGGGAATACATCAGTGAAAAAGACATTCACTGTTCCTGCTCTCAAGGAGCTCCCTGTTGCTGGGTTCCAATACCTATTTTAGGATGTCTTTCTGGCAGAAGAAAAAATAAATAAATTAAGTTTAGGAGAAAGTGAAGTGGAGAAGAAACATTGGAAAAGTACTAGCATGTGTAAAAATGCACTGCTGAAGTTGTAGAGAAGCGTAACTTTTCGTTTCATCAAGGAACAGACAAAGGAGTCAGTTTTTCATTACCGCAGAGCCATTTAGTTTAGGAATTTAGACTGTTGTGATAGTACTGCAAGCTGTGACTTATTGGAAATTGTTACCAGAGGAGTTGATAGACTCTCTTTCTTTGGTTTTCTTCTAGAAGGAAGAGTGATGTCCTTTTGCCTAGGTCATTTAAGGTCATCCTTCTCCTAAAGGCCATGTTATTAAAAATGTCCTCCCCAGTCATTACAGGATGAAATTTTTCCAGAGACATGCATTTCCCTTTCTGTCCTTCAGGGGATTTATGGACTTCCATCTCTGGGAGACCTGTCTTCTGTTCTCTGGGGAGTCTCTGGTTAGCTGTGCAGAGGCACACAGCCCTGAAATCTGCTGGGGCCTCTCACGCTCCAGGCACACCTCAATGTTCTGAAGGAACTTTGGCTTCTGGGCCTCCTTAGCCAGGCCTTGGCTTTGACTGGCTTGTGAGAGACTTTCCAGAGACGTGGCTGCTGCCTCTTTGGCCTGAGATTTTATGGCTGTTGACTTGGTACTCATGGGGTCTGAGTTGCCCTGAACTCCCTTTGTACCCAGAAGAACTTTGTTAAGGATAGGGGGAGTTGTTTAACCTGGGATTTCTCTCTCCCTTCCTCCTTCCCTCACCCTCCTCCCTCTTTATTGGTAACTTTTTGCTAGCATTCCTCATGGAGCCAGTCTGTATAGGTAGTGTCCTGGGTTTCAGTATTATCAGATAAGGCCATTTTCATTATGATGAGCATCTGTGTCCTCCATATGAATACACATTATAATCCCCGTTTAATGTTAAGCAAAGCCATGTCTGGGCAGATAATATTATTTACCTTTTAGTAGACCCAGAGAAGTCAGATTAAGGCATGGTCAAATGTCCTTTATTAAAATATCAAATATGTGCAAGCATGGTTATTATATGAGTAAACAGTACCCTGGAGAGGACAAGCACTTGGGGTCTATCCTGACTGTTGCACTCTAGCCATCCAGCTCCTCCTCCCAAGGGGGAGGTAAACAGACTTTTCTGTTCAAAGGCACAAGTGCAACCTGAGTACTACGGGGGAGTTTGACTCGTGTGACTACTTAAGTTTTGAGAGTTTAATTAAAGCGTCAGCCCTTGGGGTAGATGTTTTTTTTTTTTAAATATATGTCACTGTCAGCAACCATTAGCGATTCCCATGTGCCTACCTGTCTCTAGTTAATCTCCCTCTATTAATGTTATAATTAACACTGATCAGAACTGATGGCAGATGTCCGAATAGTTGATGCTGATTTATAAAGTCTGGGTACCTTTATTTATCTCTGGATAGAGTTTGTGAAGCCAGAATGCCAATTGAATTTTCACATTTTTTGTCTCTATTAAAGGCAATTCATGTGCTTTACTGGCTGCAAGCTCCTGGGTTTCTCACAGGGCCTGTGAGTAAAATCTTACCTGTGAGGTCTTGGTTGTTTTTGTGGATAGCTCAAGCTGAAATCAAGATCTGAGCCAACCAAGGATTTTATTTTGAATTATTTTGACATCTTCATCAAACTGGCAGGGATGTGCCCGTAAATTTTTATGCTAACCTATAAAATTTAAAGTGACATGACATAAACAGTCAAGTCTTTCAAAAAAATAATGAAAAATTTTATTTTAACGCCAGGAGTCTTGTGGGAGAGATCAATAAATCATCAAGGAGGCATCATGTCAAAGAGGCAGTCAGGCTAAAGGGTGGCTCATCTGCCTTGTGGAATGTAGCAAAATTCCAAATACGGGTAATTCTATTTGCTTTGGGAGTCAGATGCTGTAAAATGTGTAGCAAATAATGTCCACTAGTGTGTGTGTCTGGATTTTTTTAAATAAAATATTAAATTTAAGTTTGAAATAATTTCAAACTTATAGGACAGTTGCAAAAATAATATAAAATTCATACAGAGAACGCCAGCACGTTCCCCCCAGCCAGATACCAACTTTTAATGTTTTGCCGCATTTGCCATATCATTCTATTTATATATCTATCCATCTGTTTTTAATTATTTGTCTATCTACTTTTTAAACATTTGAGAGCAGGTTGTATACATCATGTTACTTGAATACTTAATATTTCCACGTACTTTTCCTAAGAATAAGGATATTCACTTACGTAATTCAAATCCAGTTATCAAGTTCAGGAAATTTAACATTGATATAAAGCTTACAGTCTATATTCCAACTTTTTCATATGCCCCAGTAATGTCCTTTTGGGCATTTTCTCCTCCATTATTAGATCTAGTCCAGGATCATGTATTTCATTTAGTCATTATTATCTCTTTAGTCTCCTTTTTTAAATTGTGGAAACATACATATATATATGTGTGTGTGTGTGTATAACATGAACTGGCCCATCTTAACTATTCCCAAGCATATAATTAATGGGATTAATCACATTTACACTATTGTGCTACCCTCACCATCATCTATTAAGAGAACGTTCCTGTCATGCAAACCATAAACCCTGCACCCATTATGCACTAACTCCCCATTCTTCACTTCTACCCTGGTAACCTGTAGTTTACTTTCTGTCTCCCTGAATTGGCATAGTCTGTTTCATGTAGGTGGAATCATACAATATCTGTCCCTTTGTGCCTGACATTTCACTTAGCATGAAGTTTTCAAGATTCATCCATGCCATGGCATGTACCAAAACTTCATTCCTTTTTAGGGCCAAATAATATTCCATAATGTGTATGTGGTGCACTTTTGTTCATCCATTCACCTGCTGATGGACACTTGGGTTGCTTCTACCTTTTGGCAATTGAGAATTATGCTGCTATAAACATTGGCATAAAAATATATGATTGAGACCCTGCTTTCCTTTCTTTTAGGTATATACCTAGAAGTGGGATTGCCAGGTCATATGTAGTTCTATGTTTAACTTTTTGAGGCACTGCCAAACTGTTTTCCACAATGGCAGTTCCATTTTACATTCCTACCAACAATGTACTAAGGTTTCCATTCTCTGCATCCTCATCAAGTACTTATTTCCTCCCTCCCTCCATTACAATTACATTATTAAAATGGTTTCCTTTCTCCTCCCTCCCTCGCTCCCTCTCATTGTGGTTTTGATTTGCATATCGCTAATGGTTAATGATATTGAACATCTTTTCATGTGTTTATTGATTATATGTATATCTTCTTAGGAGAAATGTCTCAAGTTTTTGGCCCATTTGAAAATAGGGTTGTCTTTTTGCTATTGATTTGTAGGAGTTATTTATATACTCTGGATTTCAAACCCTTATGGGATATATGGCTTCCAAATATTTTTTCCCATTCTGTTGGTTGAATTAGTCAGCCAAAGGGGTGCTGATGCAAAATACCAATAATCGGTGGGTCTTTATGAAGGGTATTTATTTGGGGTAGAAGCTTACAGTTACCAGGCCATAAAGCACAAGTTTCTTCTTTCACCAAAGTCCATTGTCACGTGTTGGAGCAAGACAGCTGCCGACATTTGCCAGGGTTCAGGCTTCTTGGGTTCCTCTCTTCCCGGGGCTGCTTTTCTCTCCAGGCTCAGCTCCTCTGTTTCCTCCACAAGGTCAGCTGTAGACTATGAGGCTCTCTAGGCTTTGACTCTCTCCACAAGGCCAGCTGCGAACTGTCAGGTGAATGGCTCGTCTCTTTTCCTAGAGCCTTTTCTCCTTCCTCATCAGAACTCCAACATCAAAACTCCAACTAGAAAACCCTCCAACTCTGTCCTTTGCCATGTCTTTTATCTTTGAGACCCCGCCCACCAAGGGGCAGGGCTCAACACCTTACTGACGTGGCCCAGTCAAATCCCTAATCATAACTTAATCATGCCCAGATTAACAGACCAGTTTACAAGCATAATCCAATATCTATTTTTGGAATTCATACCTATAGCAAACCGCCAAACTGCTACAGTTGTCTTTTCACTCTCTTGGAAATATCCCTTGATGCCATGTCAGGTTTTAAGCATAGGGGAAGTCCAAACTGGTTTATTTGATAAGTGTGTGTGATCTATAGGACATGTTCTGTGCCATTAGACTATATCTCTTTAGTGATGAATAAACAGCCATGGTAAGCTTGCTGTCTAAGTAGAACCCGTATTTTGGCCATTCCCAGCATTTGTTTAGCAGGCATTGGATGGAAACCTGTGCCCTTACAAATGTTCCTCTGTTCTCAGCTGAAATTTTTGTTGTTTGCTGGGTTTGCAGTTTAAGTTTTTGGTTATACTCTGAGGTCCTATTATCTAGAGATTAATTCTTGCTAGCATTATGTTAAGTACATTTGCATTGCAGGGAAAGAGTCCTGTGTTTGGGTCAGAAAGCCTGGTTTCAGCTTGTTTTTTCCCCCACTTACTAGTTTTGGGATCTTGGGCAAGTCATTGAGAGTTGCTGAAGCTCAACTTCCTCATCTGTGAAACCAGCATAATTTAATGGTGCCTCTGCCTACTGCACATAGTGGTTGTCAGGTTCATGAAGAACATATACCTGAAAAGGCTTTGTAAGTGGTAGAGTATAAAGCTATGCCCAGATGGGGTGGTGTAGTGGTTTGGCAGTTTGATGTAATTATGAATTCCAAAAATAGATATTGAATCATGCTTGTAAACTGATCTGTTAATCTGGGCATGATTAAGTTATGATTAGGGCGTTGACTGGGCCACGTCGGTAGGTCGTTGAGCCCCACCCCTTGGTGGGTGGAGGAATGGAGGATAAAAGACTCGGCAAAGGGCAGTGTTGGAGCAGTTCTGATGTTTGAGTCTTGAGCTGGAGCCCCAGGAAGTAAGAGAGCTTGGTCTTGAGGAAGGAGAGAAGGCCCCAGGATAGAGACAAACCATTCACCTGAGAGTTCACAGCTGGCCTTGTGGAGAGAAGCAAAGCCTAGAGAGCCTCATAGTCTACAGCTGACCTTGTGGAGGAAACAGAGGAGCTGAGCCTGGAGAGAAAAGCAGCCCCGGGAAGAGAGGAACCCAAGAAGCCTGAACCCTGGCAAATGTCGGCAGCTGTCTTGCTCCAACACATGGCAATGGACTTTGGTGAAAGAAGAAACTTGTGCTTTATGGCCTGGTAACTGTAAGCTTCTACCCCAAATAAATACCCTTTATAAAGACCCACCGATTAGTGGTATTTTGCATAGCACCCCTTTGGCTGACTAATACAGGTGGCATTATAACTATTACTCTATTGAGCGTTTAGGTCCATTGCATATGCCTTTGTCTGTGGAGGATCTTAACTTCTCTTTTGAAGGTGGACTCACAGTAGCAGTCCATTTTGGTACTCTGGGCTTAAGGGAATGGTCCTCACAGGGCTTTGAGCTTCATGTAATAGCGATTCCCTTAAATGCATGGGTGATGAATAGGCTTGTTTGAAATGATATATGATCCCTACTCTTTAATCATTTAACTCCGATTTGCAATGACTGCAACTTTAATCTAGCGAGTCATTCATTATCTATAGTTGAGTCAATTGTAAATATAAACCGAGTTCATATATCTAGTGGACACTCAGAGACTATAAGTCTAAAACCCTCCAGCAAGCTACTTCTTTACTTTTGTGATTTGCAAATGCTAAGTGTTAGAATGATGCTGTCTCCTGCCTCAGGTCCAGATATTGCTCAGGACTCCTCATTGAGTACAGATGACCCTGAGTGGTCAGAGGATTCTGATGAAGGAATGGTGGCCCCCAGAATGTCCCCAGAATGCCTGGAACAGCATGGGGCGGGCTGGGCATGGGTCTCAGGCAAGACAGTGCCTCATTGGTGGCTACCATCTGTTTTGTGGAAGCACCTCCCTGGAGTTTCCACTTGGGAATTTCTCCTACATCTAGCTCTTTGGATTTGTACATATGTGGAGGATTCTTGTTGGGATTGCATGTGTTTGTGTAGATGTTGGTGATTTTGTTGCTATGACATATTAAAGAATTTGAAGTTCCTGTGTATTTGAGCGCATAGTGAAATTTCCCAACAGGAATTAAGTTCTAGTGGCTCTACTTATTGCCATATGAGACTTTCATATAAGAGAACAGAGATTAAAGGATGTAGGTGACATGTCCAAGGTCTCAATATGCCTTATCTGGTGAAGAGCACTGACTCTAGAGGTGGACTGGGGGATTCAAAGCCCAGTTCTATTACTCAAGTGCCATCTCAGGGAAGGTGCTTAACCTCTCTGTGACTTGGTTTCTACTTCTGAAACTAGAGAAAGTGACTATACCTAATTCACACATGGAGACATTGTATGGATTAAATAAGGTATGTGCAATACTAGCAACTGTGCCTGGACCACAGTAAGTACTTGATAAATGTCAGTAATCCTCAAAGGAAGTTC